>CAIGRQ010021146.1:0-13007 GCA_903798375.1 Fraxinus sp. D2006-0159 | reverse complement strand
AATGAGAATGAGTGCCAAACATGGGCATAGATGAGCTGTCTAATTTTATGTCGTTACTTTCTGACTTAAAATGATTATACACTCTGTGTATTATGCATTGATTAATAAAATATTTGATTACCTTTCAAAAAAAAAAAAAACGAATAATAATTAATTCATCATGAAACTTATTATGAATATGGAAGTATTACTTTAACCTCTAATTTCTCCTGTCGACGGATGTTCCTTCTCTCTCTCTTTTTAAATATATTTATTAAGAATTGAGATTCTATAGTTGTGAAAGGACTTGCAGTCTCAATTCTTTATACTTCATCTAAAAGTGTAGAATGTTACTTGTCGGGAATTTATTTAGTTTATATTTATATATATCTTCAATGGAATGAAGAACAAGGGTGCAACGGATAGTCTTATTTAAATCAACACATCTTTTCCGTCATGCACTTCTAATTTTAGGGGTTATATTCGCTCGTTGCTCAAGTGTTACTCTTTATTTCTATCAGTTTCACATTTCTTCTATAGTATGAAAATGTTTCAAGTCAATGCTAACTCATAGCGAATAGAAAAATGCATTTTTATTAAGCATATGCACAGTTGTGTTTGAAGTTGGAACTATTTTTTCAGCTTATATATTACGTGCAATATTGACCAGCATGTCCCTTGGTGTTTTTTCTCTGTTTTCATGTTTTTTTTATTTCATTCATGTTCTTATTTTGGTTGATATCATTGATATTCGTCATTCCAGAAAGACAACATAAAGAACCAGCGTGAGAATGTCGTTCTCATGTTAGGCAATGCGCAATCACAACTTGGCATACCTATTGAGGCTGATCCAGTGAGTGGCACAATTAGTTTTGCTTCTTACTGGCGTTTTATGTGTGTGCATAAAGTCATTGTTATATCACTGCAATTCTATATTATAGCAAATCAGCTTTAATTTTTTCGTTTGGCAGAAATTAGATGAGAAGGCTATAAGGCAGGTCTTCTTGAAGGTCCTAGATAATTACATCAAATGGTGTAGATACCTTAGGATACGCTTTGTATGGAATAGGTAACTTCTGCATTTTGCTGCTGTTTTTTTTTTTTTTAAATTAATTGATCAACAATGTGTACTAAGCCCAGTTTGGTACACATTAAAATTTTCATTCTCATTCTTTTACTCATTTTCAACCACACATTCTTCAATAAAATAAATTTTCTTTCTTTTTCAATCACACATTCTCCATCAATTTACTATTTCAGAATACATGTTACTGAATTTTATTAAGCCCCTATTTGGTACACAATAAAATTTGCATTCTCATTATTCCACTCATTTTCAATCACACATTTTTCAATAAAATAATATTTTTCATCACATCAATAATTTTTCATTTTTTTCAACCACACATTCTCTGTCAATCTATTATTCCACAATACATTCTTCCAAAATAATGTGGCTCAAACACACCCTAATTATCTTTTGGAATCTGTCTCAACAGTTTGGAAGCTATTAACAGGGAAAGGAGGCTTTTTCTAATTTCTCTGTACTTCTGTATATGGGGTGAAGCTGCCAATGTCCGTTTTCTTCCTGAGTGTCTATGCTATATCTTCCACCATGTAAGTCTATGGGTTTTTAGCACTTTATGTCCTGTTTACGGATCAGGTCAAAATTTTCTATTTGGAGTTCTTTTACAAATCTTTATTTGTGATACTTAATCTAGTTGGACCCAAAAAAAAAAAAGGGTCTTTTAATTTTCTCATGTTCTGATTATATGTCCTTCTTTATTGATTTTATTGCCAGTAGTTTTGAGATTAATGTAAAATACAAGTTGCTAAGTGCAAAGCTTGCTATGAAGAATAATGGAATCTTGGTTAGCTAGCTCTGTGGTTTAAATATTGCTGTTATGGTTGGATAATATTAAAAAAAGGATCTTTTTTACCAAGAAGAAAATTAATGAACTTGTTATCATTGATACTTCGAATAAAAGCCTGGGGAGACAGATGTTTATCTTTGCTGTCACCCTAGGTCTTGGAATATCTTTGAAGGTTGTCATGGCGGATCATAATCTATCTATTCGAGCTTTTAACAAATTTAATCAAATATCAGTGTGCTATTCTAGATATAAAAATTTTAATGTTGTGACTTCCTGAAGTAGATTTCAAATTTTTTTTGTCTTATGGTTTTTTGCCAACTACCAAAGCTGATTTACTTTATGTCCAATCCGTTACTGTTATTAGAAATTGCTTATGGTTTATAGGTTGATAAATGGAATTTCTAATTGATCAAGTTTTCAATGCATTTTATTTGATTCCCTCTGGCTTAGCATCTTTTATTTGGCAGGCGTGGAATTCGTAGGATGTTTAGATATTTTTTGTTCAATCCTTTAACCGTTGATGTTAACATTTCTTGTTCAGATGGCAAGGGAATTAGATGCAATTTTGGATCACGGGGAGGCTACTCGTGCTGCAAGTTGTACAGCTGAAAATGGTTCTACCTCCTTTCTAGAACAAATCATCAGTCCCATTTATGAGACATTGGCAGCAGTGAGTACCTTTCTATTTAAGTATTTCCGAGTCTCTTGACAATTTTAAGAATGCAGTGACTAAAATTTTATTTTGCCTTAACACTTCAAATACGAAGTGCATCATAATATAAAATGCTTATGGATTTATCCTCATGCTCCTCGTGCTCCTTTGCTTTGTTTTCACTTTAGCTTGAGTGAAAAGTGCCAAATCAGTCTTCTACTTCCGTGTTCGAGTTTTCCTGCTATTACATAGATTTAACTGACTTTACAACTTGCAAAGTTTCTCTTTAAACTTCTAAAACTGAATTTAATCCTTAATATTACTTTCCTTATATTTGGCGCCTGTCTCTCAATGTTTTATGTGTCTGCAGGAAGCTGCCAGGAACAATAATGGGAAAGCTGCCCACTCAAAGTGGAGGAATTATGATGACTTTAATGAATATTTCTGGTCAGTTAATTAAATTTGCTACTATTTTTTGCTTTTGTGGAATATTTCGTTGTCACGTGACTCTGTTCGAATGTTGTAGGACACCTGGTTGCTTTGAGTTGAATTGGCCTATGAAAAAGAATTCATCATTTCTGCGGAAGCCTAAAAAAGGAAAAAGGGTTGGTTTTGATTATGGTTTCTTCTATTTATTCATATTCAGTTGTATGGTGATAACTAATTTGTTATAGTTCTTAAGATGTTCATCTTTCTGAATATGCATTGTTGGATGTTGAATATCTGATTAAATGGTTTATGAAACTTGAAGCATCTCCTTTTGTTCTTTATACATGGCAGACTGGTAAGAGTTCATTTGTTGAGCATCGGACTTTTCTTCACTTATATCGAAGCTTTCACCGTATGTGGATCTTTTTGATAGTAATGTTTCAGGTAATTGTTTGTTTCCATTTATTGCTCTATATCAAATGTTAGTTATTAAGCTGCTCTGTATGCAGTTAACCTCTTCAAATCTATCTGATTTTCAGGCTCTTGCTATCATTGCTTTCAACCATGGAAAACTTAATCTCAATACTTTCAAAACACTGCTTAGCATTGGCCCGACGTTTGCTGTCATGAATTTTGTGGAGAGTAAGCTGTTTATCCGCTGCATCATTCTCTTTTTGCTACCTTGTCTGATTACTTATTTCATATATATTCTGCCTTCTTTTTCGTTTTAGTTCACTTGGTCTTGTTGCTTCTTATTTAGGTTGTTTGGATGTTGTCCTAATGTTTGGGGCTTACACTACTATGAGAGGCATGGCCATATCAAGGCTTGTTATCAGGTTCTTTTGGTGTGGATCGAGTTCCGTTTTCGTGCTCTATGTCTATATGTAAGTTTTTTTCTCTTCATTTCATTTGTATCATAATGGATTAGCATCTAATGTAGTTTATAACATGATAACACAATGAGTTTCAGGAAAGTTTTGGAGGAAAGGAATAAGAACACCTCAGATTCATTCTATTTCCGAATTTATGTCCTTGTGTTGGGTGTATATGCTGGTCTACGCTTAGTTTTCGCCTTTCTTCTTAAATTCCCAGCATGTCACCGACTCTCTGAAATGTCTGATCAATCATTTCTCCAATTTTTCAAGTGGATTTATCAGGTATATTCTCCTTGTTCTGCATTGTGTCCATTTATCATTTTTAAAGTTTCCGTTTGGTAAATTTTGTGATTGTTTTCAGGAACGCTATTTTGTTGGCAGAGGTCTTGTCGAAAAGACTACTGACTATATAAGGTTTGATTTCATTTTCTTGAAAAGATTCTGGTGTTCTGTCCAACTGAAGAATTTTTGAGAATAGGTTTATACCTGTTTTAGATGGAACTTCTCATGTTTCGCATGGTTATTGTTTTTTCCAGTAAATATAACCTGAAAGGAATTTTATTTTGAGGAGATGCTAACGAGATTATCATGCATTGTTCTTTGAAATGGTGATTGCGAAAGTATTTATTCTAAGCTTGAGAAGCATGATATTTCATTGTTTCACTTTAATGCTTTCTAATGTTTTCGTTCAATTATAAAGAATATTGCCCATTAACGTTTTATGGATGATACATGAGAGGCTAAAGAGATTATCTTAATTTTGTTTGTTTTGTCACATTGGATTTATCCAAGCATGATTAAAAACTTGAGATATTTCTATACCAGTAATAGGCTTTCCAATATGAAATCATAATTATTATCTGCTAAATGTATTGTAGACCAGCTTGCTCACACACACAGTAATACATGTTGGTGGATAATAATGTCATATTCATTATCTCAAGTTGGTTAGAATTGCTAATCCCTTGTGAATGAAGTTGGTAAAAGTTTAAAGCAACAGGAATGAGGAAAATACATAAAAGATTAACAAACTGTGTGTTGTAAAAATGCACCTTATCCCAATTATTGAATTGTTACATATGATGTGACCCTTTTCAACATAGTGATATATGTTCCAGTAGAATCCAGCTTCAGATGATTTATATTTATTTGAATGATAAGACTTTGGAAATCTTATTGTGTTATCTAATTGCTTGAATTTTAACTGACTCAGTTGTATTTTTAGCAGTCATATGTTTGTATACCTACTACCACAATTACTATCTAATATTTTCATTTTTACTTTCCACTTCTGCAGCTATGTGTTCTTCTGGTTGGTGATCCTCGTTTGCAAATTCACATTTGCCTACTTTCTTCAGGCAAGTCACAATATATTATCATTAAACATATATTCTGTTGTTATATATATAGCATTAACCTTCTCTGTTCAATCAGAAACAGTAATATTAGTAATGGTAATAAATGCAGATTAAACCATTAGTTGAGCCGACCAACATAATTGTTGAACTTCCATCATTGACGTACTCATGGCATGATCTCATATCAAAGAGTAAGTTTATTTACTTTCTATGTTTCTTTTACCCTTAATTTTGAAAAGTTTCACAAACCCGAAGGTTACTTTGACAGAATTTTCGACATTTTTTTTGTATTGTATTTCTGTACTCACATGCAGAATTAATATGCTATTTACCCATCTCATTAAAAGATTAGAGTAGAAGCTTAAAAGATCGAGTTCCTGCTCTCTGACCTTTCACTCGAAGGAAAATTTATACACTCACATTGTTGCTTTGTTTTTCTTTAGATTTGGGAATGACCTCTTGTCAAGTCTGATACTTTCTTGTTACTTCTTTCCTGCAGATAATAACAATGTGTTGACTGTAGTTAGTCTGTGGGCGCCTGTTGTCGCTGTGAGTATTTGTATCTATTTGCCTCAAGCATCTTGGTGCAGTATATAATTGGTCTGTTGAAAACTAAGACTTTTAGTGTAGAATTTGTTTCGTGTGTTTTACCAGAAACTCCCCGGCGACATATAAATGGCAGTTGAAACTGATAAATACATGTGTAACTACTCTGATACATGTATAAAAACTTTTTGTTTCGCGCTTTAGTCCATAACTACTATCTTTTAGTTGGTGGAAAATTACAAGTGTCAATGATAGGCAGGTTTCACAACTCATGTGAGCTGCAGTGTGTAATTCTTAACCCTACAGCCTGGAAATTTTTACATTCCATCTCATCAGTACAAGTTCCATGTCTGAAATATCCTTGAAATGCCTTAATGTTTTACTGAAGTTTATTTTCCAGCACATGCATATATGGGCACCTCTTCGTGGTCCACTAACTGATTTGGTGGACCGCTTGAGATTAATCATTAGCTTCGTAGAAGACATTGAACTCCAAATATTGGGTGAGAATAATACTTCTAGTGATCCTGGCTGCCTTACAACAACTAAAGACCATTTCCTAGACGTTATTAGGAACATCTCTTTCTCCCGAGGCTGTCAATAAGGCTTTCTATGCCAAATGAGTATTGGTATTCATGAACTGGCACTTGGGGTCTCGCTATTTTTTTTTTCTTTTTCATTATGTGATTAGTGTTTTGTATTACTGTCTATTTCGATTGATATTTCTCTCTCCACATCTATCTGAGACTACAGATTTATCTTATGGACATTCACATATGGTATACACTCTTATCTGCAATTTATGGTGCTGTGATGGGTGCTAGGGCTCGCCTAGGGGAGGTATCAATATGATTCTATGCCAGCTATAATTAGCCCTTGTTTGAGCCCCATTTTATCAAAAACTCATTTTTTCAAAACTCATTTTCAACCACACTTTCTCCAATAAAATAATTTCACGTAAACCGAAAACTTTTCCTTATTTTAACCACACATTCTCCATCCAAAACACATTTTTCCCCAAATTGGGGCTCAAACAAAGGCTTAATTCATTCGGGTTTTTTTAAAAATCTATTGAAGTAGTGCGCTTTCTGTATAAGTGCTAGTTTACTGGTGCTAATTTAATCTCTATATTTTACTGACATTGGTAACTCTTTTGCTTGTTTGCTTTGAATAATTCTTTTTGCAGATTCGTTCAATTGAAATGGTCCACAAACGTTTTGAGAGCTTTCCAGAAGCCTTTGTCAAGAACCTTGTCTCACCCCAGATTAGAAGGTTAATATATGGAATCAATTAGTTATATATGGGTGGATGTGTTACAGTGGTATCATTATTTATTATCCATTTCACTGACATGTTAATAATCATGGTTTGTAGGCTTGATAGACAATCATCACAGGTTAGTTAATTCTTGGGACCTTTACCTGTTATCTTTTATGTTGAATCTTCTCTGGTGCCATATCCGTATATCAAAGTCAACTATTTTGTTTAGTTTGCTGCTAATTTGTTTTCCTTATTTTGGTGTGAGGTTTTACAAATACACCTGCAGACTTGTATTTTGCTTTTCCAACTTCTTGCATGGCTGTAGTTGATCTTTTGTGTGCTGAACTATTTTGGACAGAGTACTATTGTCATCTCATGAGAATGGAGCAGTGATTTATTTGTGCGTGATGGATTATCATTAGTATACAAGATAGCTCTGCATAAATATAATTCAAATGATTGCAATGATAAATATGTTTGACGGATTAGCATTAGCGTACATAAATATAATTTAAATTATTCCAATGATAAATACAATAATTTCACCTTTATATGTATATTTGTCCTTCTACTTGTGAGTAGTGTTTATTATCTGTAAACATACTGTTATTATTGATTTATTATTATTTTTTCTGATTGTGATGATGCTTGGTTCCCAGGCTTCTCATGACAAAAACAAGACCGATGCAGCCATATTTTCCCCCTTTTGGAATGAGATCATCAAATGCTTGCGTGAAGAAGATTATATTAGTAACAGGTGAAAGGCTATGTTGCACTTGGTTGATTATTGTTTTTCCCTTAGCTTCCCTTCGCTGAACATTCTTGCTGCTTCTATTTTGTGCCTCTTTTTCAATCACTTTTAAGGGAGATGGACTTACTTTCCATGCCGAGCAATGCTGGAAGTCTGTTATTAGTCCAGTGGCCACTTTTTCTTCTTAGCAGTAAGGTACTATCTCGTTAACTTTTCTTCTTTTCTTGGTTGCCTGAAGAATTCAGTGTTCGTTCCATATATTTTTGTGGTTACTGACAAATCTTATTTTGCAGATCTTGTTGGCAATAGATTTAGCTCTGGATTGTAAGGACACGCAAATGGACCTTTGGAGCAGAATTCGCAAGGATGAGTACATGGCATATGCCGTTCAGGAGTGTTACTACAGCATAGAAAAAATTTTGCACTCTTTAGTTGATGGAGAAGGAAGACTTTGGTATGATTTCTTTATTCTCTGAATAAAGGAATAAACTTTTGCTGTCCTATATTGTTTTTAGGAAGAGAAGATGTTCTGTTCTGATGTTAAGTTCCTTGTGCTTATTTGTTTCATGACAGGGTCGAAAGAATATTTCGTGAGATCAACAGCAGTATATCAGAGGGGTCACTTGTCATTACTCTCTCTCTTAAAAAGCTTCCAGTAGTGCTGTCAAGATTTACAGCTTTGACTGGGCTACTGGTAACCTTTTCTTTGATCGATCAGAACTGCTAATCATTTAAAAAATAAATCTGATTCTCATTTTTTTATACCGTCGCTTCTTGAAATGAGACCAGATGTCAGTTGAGGAGTTTCGACAACTGCACTGCCTCTGACCTACAATTTACCTTCAAAGATGAAAATGAAATAGGAATCTAGTGAAGTAAATGAAAAGATAAAAGAGAGGAAGATGAATGGTGGAAAGATTTGAGACTTTGTTTATTCCTGTGAAACTGATTTTGCATTATCACTTGGTTGTATAGGTTATGCACATTTACATTGTTTATGATTTATATTCAACAGCCAGTTTTCTGTAATTTATTTTTCTTTTGAAGCATTGAAAATATCTGTAGTCCTTATAAATCTTTACCTTGTAATTTGTGATGCTTGAAGCTTTAAAGTCTGATGAAAAATTGGAAACATTGAAATTTTTTGGAATTCCCTCGTATCGAAAATAATTAACTTTTAGATTCTAGAATTTATTTCATTTGGTGTTTTCTGTTTTGCATGTGTAATTTCTTTGTGCTACAGTCAGTTGCGCTTCTCGTGCTTTACCCTTTTAAGAGTATTTTCCAATATGCTTGGCTTCCTTTTATTATTACTGATTACTCCGATGGATGTAGCATCAGGACATAATTTCCTCCCCTAATTTTATGCCACTTCAAGTAATTTCCTCATTCAGGCTGAAGGGTCTCTCTTAGCCTGTTTCATTATTTTACTTGGTCTTGCTGATGCTACCATTTGGTACTCTGGCTTTGTGTTTCATTCCTTTCCTGTGTCTTTTATTGTTAGTTTTGTTTGTCTTACTAGTCTGCATAGATTACAAAATTCTTATATTGGACTCAATACAGCAAAATGGCTTGTTCTTGGAATATTCTTTGACTTTATTTTTTCTGCAACTTGAAACTTGATGAAAGCATGCAATATTTGTATAACAAGTTTTATAATTCATGACAAAATGTTATGTTCATTTCTTCATTTCCATTTGTCACTGTAGTAACTTGTATATTGTGTCAGACACAAAAAGAAACTCCTGGACTTGCAAGAGGTGCTGCTAATGCCGTGTTTGATTTATATGATGTTGTTACACACGAGCTGCTGTCACCTGATTTGAGGTAAATTGAATAGACAATTTTTGCTCACACGGGCTGGATGGTAGTGTGAGATAATTAATTTGTTTCCCAGGGAGCAGCTTGATACATGGAATATATTAGCAAGAGCAAGAAATGAGGGGCGCCTCTTTTCTAGGATAGAGTGGCCGAAGGATCCTGAAATTGTAAGCTTATTAGATGTTAATTTTATTTCAACTTCATATAGTTGCTGCTGTTGTCTAATCCTTTTACTGGCAACAGAACGAGCAGGTGAAGAGGTTGCATCTACTTCTTACTGTGAAGGATTCTGCTGCTAATATACCAAAGAATCTTGAAGCAAGAAGAAGGTTGGAGTTTTTCACAAACTCATTGTTTATGGATGTGCCACCAGCTAAACCAGTCTGCGAAATGATACCATTCTGGTATATTTTTACTTCTTGTAGTGATTGATTCTCATGTTTTCCCAATAATTCTCTAAAAATTTGTTATTCTTACTCTGCATTTGCTTCGGATAGTGTCTTCACCCCATACTACAGCGAGACAGTGCTTTACAGTAACTCTGAGTTGCGGGTTGAAAATGAGGATGGAATATCAACTCTTTTCTATCTCCAAAAAATATTTCCGGGTATCCCTCACCTTTGATTGATTGTTGTATCTCATCTTTTGCTTATTTTCAGTGGTTTGTATTTTACATTTTTCTGCAAGTCAATGAGGCATTGCTAAATATGCCTATCGAATTGATTGTTCCTTTGAATATATGTTTATCAGCGTACAAACGTCCAGGAATATTTTGTCTCAATACTTCAGAAGTGTTTGCATAGATGGTTTCTATTCTTCTACTTTGGCAGTATTTTTCTTTTTTTACCTGCTAGACCTCGTTAGGCAAATGCTTTTCAGGCATTTGCTATTAGCGAAATAAATTGTCTCAATGATTATTTTCTGTTCACTTCCCCACCCGCAGACAGGTGTTGTGGGTACTTTTACCACTCTTGTGGTATCTGTTTCTGTTGAAGTGACTTGACAAACACTTCAAAACCTTTAAGAGACTTCCGTTAGTCATGTTTTTGTCAGATCTCAGAACCTCTGCTGTTAGACTAGTTACTTCGCTAATTGTCATTTCAATAATTTATTCATTCTAACAGTGACTATTCCTGTGGAGATGGAAAGTGTTTGCAGCTGCTCTGCTATTCAATCACGCTCAACCGGACAGTTATTTTACATTATTCCCTGGTTCAATTACCATTTAGATTTTAGTGTTATTTTCAGTGGGAGTTTTTACTCTTCACACGTGTGCTTGGAAAATGTGAATGCTGGTTGGATCTATTTTTCTTGCTGAGAAAGCCATTACTTCAGATGCATTATGAGGTTCAGAGGGGCATAATATCAGACAGGGTTTTTGGCTGTAAGACTGGAGGATAAAATAAACTGAACAAAAATTATAAGTTTATATCTTCATCATTTCAAGCATCACTGTTGAATGACATGATTTTAGCCGAGGAAATCATCTTAACCAAATGGTCGACATCATATTCTTCTTGTTTCTTATAGTTTAGAACTAATCTAGGTTATTGAGTATGTGCAGTAAACTTACACATTCTTTTTGCTGTTGATTTTATAAAAATGTGCTTATATAAAGTTGAAAACTTTATGCAGGCCCGGAATGTAGGTTTTTTTGCCTGTGTCATCATTTGCATTTTCTTTTGCCTATTTCAGATGAATGGGAGAATTTTTTGGAACGAATTGGCCAGAAGGATAGTGGGGAGGATGAACTTCAAGAAAGTTCTACTGGTGCTTTGGAGCTGCGGTTTTGGGCATCTTACAGAGGACAAACTTTAGCTAGGACAGGTTTAATTTGTCTCTATTCTTATTCTGCTTTTATTGTTGACTGGATAAAGTTTATCTTTAATAACATTTGTTTACAACAAACCATTGTGGATCTGGCATGTCCTCTTCGTATTGCTTTTGATGGTGTTTGTCTTGGGTTTTATGTAGTTCGTGGCATGATGTATTATAGAAGGGCTCTAATGCTGCAGAGTTACTTGGAAAGGAGATCGCTAGGAGGTAATGCCTTTTTTCATTGTTGAACGATTAATATTTTTAGAAAACCGCAAAAATTCTTAGATATTTATACCTTTTGCTTGCAGAGAATGTCTACCCTGAGACAAGTTTTCCCACAACTCAAGGTTTTCAGCTGTCACGTGAAGCACGTGCTCAAGCAGATATAAAGTTCACTTATGTAGTTTCCTGCCAAATTTATGGGCAACAAAAGCAACGAAAAGCTCCTGAGGCAGCTGATATTGCGCTGCTGCTACAAAGGTATGTTGCTGACACTGATTTCTAATTAATATCCAGTATATGGTACAGATGGGTTCATTGTTTTTCCCAGATTTTTGTTTTTATCATCTGTCACTTTAACACAATAACATCTCCTTCCTTTATTCTTGATGAAGTCCAAAAATATCACATTAAGGAGCCAATTTCTCTCACTTTATTTTATTTTATTCTTATTTAATTTTTTATTTCCTACACTTTTAAGGACAAATATTTGGTATTTTGTTAGAGAATCACTAAATCTTTGGTTCCAATCCCTGGGTATTCACAGAATTAAGGGGTTTTCGGCAAGCTTTTCTTGCTTTCTCTGCATCAAATCTTTTCCTTTCTACTTCTTCGTAACCCAATGACAAGTGATAAGTGATGATGTTGATGGTCTTGGGCGAATTTTTATGCAGGCTGGTTTCTCGTAAGTACCTTTCTTTTCAGAAATCCAATAGGGAACTGTATTTCATACTTGGAAATTAATCCTTAGACTGAGATGATTGTAAGTACGAATCTGAGACTTAAAAGTATTATTTTTCTACTGGAAGAGGCGAAGGATGGCAAACATCCATTTATCATAGGGTTACCGATTACTGCCCTTGCATCAACCTCTCTGGGTTTTCTCCCTAATTGTTTTGAGAACTCTGAAAGAGATTAGTCTATCTGGGATTCTGATTATTCTTCCAAAAAGAAATGGAAGAAAAAAAAAAAGAATGACCGACAAAATATAAAATGGGAATTTGATTCTAAATACTGGAAAGATTTGCTCATGTAGTTCAATTAGCTTATGAAGCATCAGCACTTCTCGGACGTTCTGGGAGATGTTTTACCTCTACTATATGCATTTTTCTCTCTGACAATTGTAACATCTAGCCCTTGTTTGTGCCCCATTTTTTGAGAATAGATTTTGTAAAAAGTGCTATTATTGGAGAAAGTTAAAAAGTAAGGAAAAATTTTGGATTTAGGGGTAAAATTATTTTATTTGGAAAATGTGTGGTTGAAAATGAGTTTGGGAAAAACCGAGTTTTAAAAAATGGAGCTCAAATAGGGGCATAGTATAATTCAATGGTTATTCTAATATGACGAAGAGCTACTCATCGTAATAAAATTCAAAACTACACCAAGTATTGATTTCATTGAAAAATAAAAAGTACAAAAAATATA
>CAIGRQ010021136.1:0-11434 GCA_903798375.1 Fraxinus sp. D2006-0159 | reverse complement strand
GATCAAGTGCAGAATCTGAATATCGGGCTATGGCACAGGTAACTTGTGAACTTATATGGCTACATCACTTACTTGAGGAGATTGGCATTGATAAGTCTCACTCTATGAACTTGTGGTGTGATAATCAAGCAGCTATTCACATTGCCACTAATCCGGTATTTCATGAAAGAACAAAGCACATTGAGGCAGACTGTCATTTTGTTCGCGAGAAGCTACAACAAGGATTGATTTTGACTAGGCATGTCAAGACAGGGGATCAATTAGCTGATGTGTTCACCAAAGCCTTAGCGGAGAATCGAGTAAACTATATTTGTAACAAGTTGGGCATGATTGATATCTATGCTCCAGTTTGAGGGGGAGTGTTGTGAGTTGTCTTTACATATACAACACGTGTATACCTGGTAGGAGATTATTCTTTTTATTATATAGGATTATTTCCTAATTAGGAATATCCTATGTATGTATATAAACCGATTATGTATCAATAAAATTACGACATTGATTCTCCCAAAATAAGTAACAGATAATTATGCGTTATTTTTTTACATGTTTATACGAGGTACATATCAAGGCTGGAGAGAGTGATTATAGCAGATGGAGGTTGACACAAAACGACATTTTTTCAATTCGCACTTATTTTAGATCCTTATTGGGTCTTGTTGAGAGTTCATTCTCCTGGAAGATGTTTTAGAAATGTAAACTGCCCCACGCGTGGCATTTCTACTATGGACGGTGGTCAAATGACAGGTGTTAACGGTGGATAACCTTCGTGCAAGGGTTTTTATGTTACAGAGTGGTGNCGTGCAAGGGTTTTTATGTTACAGAGTGGTGCTATATGTTTAAGAGGAGACGATTAGTCACTTGTTCCTTCATTGTGAGGTTGGTTGTTTACTGTGGAACAATATTCTGGTGTCGCAACACACGGATTGAGTGTTACCGAGGCGTATGGAGGACATGTTGAAAGTATGGAGGAGAAAGTTTCTTTGAAGGATAGGTAGGAAAAAGAATTGAAGCTTCTCTCCTTCACTTCTTATTTAACAAGAAAAAACATGTCTCGTTAATCTCAATTCTCAGCCCTTCTCTTTTTAGTTTTTACCTATTATTATCTCTTAACACCATGAATATCCTCCCCCAACCCTCGTAAGTTCAAGCATAAATACTTCGTAGAAAGAAGACTGACTAAGCTTTGATCATCAGTTCATGATATGCTTTTGCAAATTCTATCAAATCATTATATATTACTTAATTTTTGTTACCATGGACCTTAATGACAACAGTTGGGGCAGACTATACAGAGACTATTTTGAGCTAGGTGGTTAAAGCAATTTTACGGACAGTTTGCTTTGTTATGACCAAGTTCGCCATTTGGAACTAGTATTTTACAGTATATGGTCATAAAAACTTGCTAATAGTTCAAGCAATGTTAACCTCATTTATTGCATGGGTATATCACTGATGAAATCAAAGAATATTGGAAGTGTCTTCTCCCTTTTCCAAAATCCGTGAATTTATCAAGTTTTAGGAGCTTCTAACTATGTCAGGGAAATAATCCTTTCTATATATATATAATAATTCAGTCAATCCCTGTTTAATTTTCTCGGATAAGTGCAAGTTCCATGTATTTGTGTGGTAAAATGTCTTGTGGCCTTTTTAAGTAGGAATATCTGCATTCCTTGTGGAATGCCCACTACACAGAAATTATCCATCATGGATCGACAAGAATATAGTGATGCTCTCATTTCTTGGAAATATAAGAAACATGAATGTGTTTTTAAGTCCTCCACTGAGGCTGAATATCGAGTTATGTCCGCTGCATGTTCTTAGGTTATGTTGTTGTGTGGTCTCTTCGCAGAACTTGGTTTGTCTCAGTCACAGCCTACGCTTTTCCATGGTGACAATACTAGTGCCATTCAGATTGCGGTCAATCCTGTGTACCATGAATGCACTAAACTTATTGAAGAGTACTGTCATTATATTTGGAACATCTATGACTCCAAGATCATAGCTCTTCCCCATGTTTCCACTACTCGCCACCGTCATAATTATCTAGTTAGCAAATTGATGCTTGTGGACTCACCAACATCAATTTGAGGGGGGGTAATAGAATATTATTTATTTCGCTAATTAGGTAATTACCATGTAAATAATAGCTAGTTTCCATGTATAGTGTATCCTAATATTATAATATTATTTATTTAGCTAATTAGGTAATTACCATGTAAACAAGTAGTTTGTGAGTAAATTTAGTTTATCAATAACTCTTCCATGCACAAATCTATAATAGCATTTGATATACGAGGGGAATTATGGGATTCCTTTTTGATGCACTGATAATTAGATTTTCTAAATGATCTCAGTCCTAATTAACGCCAAGCATATATCGTGTATGCATAATGCAGCTGGCCTATTCTACTGAGGATGAGTTCTGGCCTTGTGCTAATACTTTCTAGTATAGCTTAGATTTTCAAGTAGTTTTTCTCAGCCAAACTAACGATCAATTATAATTTTTTTGTTGAAAAAATACTGACCTTCAGTTCATCTGGCCTACATTTTTAGCATAGACAATACATTACATTTGAGATTGTGCTATATGCAGCAGAGGGTTTCGAGGATCAAACAGATGTACAGTGCCTCCACAGGTGGCAGAAGGTTTTAATCCTGAACTTGTCAAAGGTCCCTGGTCAAAAGAGGTTAGGAACTCTTATTTATTTGTTCCTTCTGGATTTCTCTCCATTAAATCTAATTTTGCTTCATTCTGGTATCAACAATCTTAATGTTCTATTTTTGGCACATAAGTACCCATCTGATATATCTTTAATATGTGATTTAGGAGGATGAAATGTCAAGGCAATGTGTGAACAAATATGGGCCAAAAAAGTGGTCCACCATTTCAAAGTATCTTCCTGGACGTATTGGAAAGCAATGTCGTGAAAGGTAAGCTTGGAGGAGCTTATTTTGGTCTTTGTAGCTCTTCAGTGGACCCCTTTGTGTTTGCATACAGCTTTCCTCTGTTAAATAACTTCAACTAATGATTTTCCATTATCACAATCCTGTTGAAGTTGTTAAAGATTTATGTTACAATTTTCTTTTTAAATGCACTTCTGCTACTGTTGGCTGGTTCATTCTTATATTATCATTGAAGGTGCAAATTTCATCTCCCTGTTATTAAACAGCTCTGGACATATTTTATGTATGTTGTCGTCATTATCTGCTTTATTTGTTTATACCATGCATTTCACAGGTGGCACAATCATCTTAATCCTGCCATAAACAAAGGTGCTTGGACACACGAAGAAGAATTGGCTCTGGTTCATGCCCATCAAATTTATGGAAACAAGTGGGCAGAGTTAACAAAGTTCCTGCCTGGGAGGTGAAGTGATATTGATAGTTGCATGAAGAAAATTTTACTGTATTTAGAGAATAAGAGCTGCCACATATCATATATTTACCATCTCATTATTCAGTCTGAGTATGGAAGTTTACAACCTTGAGTTCTGGACTATCCGTCTGTATGATACCAGGATGGATAATGCTATCAAAAATCATGGAACGGTTCTATCAAAAAGAAATTGGAAATGTATTTTTCATCAGGCTTACTGTCACATGGTCCGCCTGTTGTCAGCCTTCGAAATCAATCAGTGGGATCCTCTTCTTCGCAGGCACAACAGAATATTGAAGATGAATGTGCTGTTAAAGACAGAGTAGAAGTGGATGAAGCTTCTGACTGCAGCCAAGGTTCTACTGTGGCTGGTTTGTCTCAATCTACATATGACATGATCAATACAATTATACATACTGGAAACGACTGTGCAATTGTTGAAGAATCCAACCATAAAAAAGACCAAAGCTCCAGTTCAATGACATGCGCAGATCGCCCTGCTTTGCCAGACATTACATTTTCCGTGCCAGAAGTGATTTTGGAAATGAGTGGCTCTTCAAAGTTTCTTGAACACGACTTCCCTTTAGATTGGGGACCTTTTGCAGGGAAAGATTGTTAGCTTAATCCAAATGATACCGGACACATCTTTGCTGGATCTTGATCAAGAAGCAGTAGGACCACACATGCAAGCTTTAAATGGCAGCAACAACCGTGAAAATACAACCTTTCCACCAGAAACTTCTATGGAACTGATTGCTTCTACTGCCATGGGGAACATGATTTTGAGTTATGATATGCCTAATCTTGTAATTAATTCAGACTGCAGGGTGATATATCCCTCTGAAAATGTTGGTGGCATTGTTGATGGATCTATAGATTCATTACATTATCAATCTTCAAATTTTGCGATCCCTGAAGATGGAACTTTTGCTTTACAGTTTTGCTGTTCTACGAGTTCTGACATGCTGGGAAGCTCATTTAGTAAATCTTTCCCCGTTCCAAGTGAACACTTCCTCCTGAAGATGGTTTGGTTATGCACGGTATTGATCCTTATCAGCTGAATGATTCCTTGCATGGAAATGTGGAGCAGGAGTCTGTTCCTGATGATGGTTGTTTTTCTTGTGAACATGGATCTGTGCAGGCAAACTGTTCGCCGAAGCAAGTTCCAGTTAATGATTTTGTCTTAGCATCGAATGATTCTCAAAGCTGTTCTTCCAGGGACAAAGAACTAGTCCTAACTTTCACAATCTCTGAAAATGGAACTTTTGCTTCACAGTCTTGCTGTTGTACGAGTTCCGACATGCTGGGAATCTCATTTAGTAAACCTTTCCCCATTCCAAGTGAACTTCCTCCTCAAGATAGTTTAGCTGTGTATGGTATTGATACTTATCAGTTGAATGATTCCTTGCTTGGAAATACGGAGCAGGAGTCTGTTCCTGAAGATGGTGGTTTTTTTTTTTATGAACATGGATCTGAGCAGGCAAACTGTTCGCCGAAGCTAGTTCCAGTTAATGATTTTGTCTTATCATCGAATGATAGTCAAAGCTGTTATTCTATGGACAAAGATCCAGTTCTAACTTTCGCGACCCCTGAAGATGGAACTTTTGCTTCACATTATATTACTATTCTATCAGTTCTGACATGCTGGGAATCTCATTTAGCAAACCTTTCCCCGTTCCAAGTGAACTTCTTCCTGTAGATGGTTTAGTTATGTACGGTATTGACCCTTATCAGTTGAATGATTCCTTGCATGGAAATTCAGAGCAGGAGTCTGTTCTTGAAGGTGGTGGTTTTTTTTTTTGTGCACGTGGATCTGAGCAGGCATACTGTTCACTGAAGCTAGTTCCAGTTAATGATTTGGTCTTAGCATCAAATGATACTCAAAGGTGTTCTTCTGGGGACAAAGATCAAGTTCTAATTTTTGCAATCCCTGAAAATGGTATTTTTGCTTCACAGTCTTGCTGTTCTACGACTTCTGACATGCTGGGAAGCTCATGTAGTAAACCTTTCCCCGTTCCAAGTGAACTTCCTCCTGAAGATGGTATGGTTATGTACGGTATTGATCCTTATCAGTTGAATGATTCCTTGTATGGAAATGCGGAGCAGGAGTCTGTTCATGAAGATGGTTGTTTTTGCTGTGAACATAAATCTGGGCAGGCAAACTGTTTACCAAAGCTAGTTCCAGTTAATGATTTTGTCTTAGCTTCAAATGATACTCAAAGCTGTTCTTCCAGGGACAAAGAACCAGTTCTAACAGATGAACAAAATGATTGTGGAGCTTTATTCTATGACCCTCCTCGCTTTCCAAGCTTGGATATTCCATTTTTCAGTTGTGATCTTGTTCAACCTGGCAGTGATATGCAGCAAGAGTATAGTCCACTTGGCATTCTCCAACTGATGATATCTTCCTAGAATCCATTCAAATGGTGGGATTTGCCATTTAGGGAAGATAGTTCAGATGCTGTTCTGAAAGGTATTGCCAAAACTTTTACAGATGCACCATCTATACTGAAAAAAAGACACGGCGATCTGGTGTCTCCTCTGTCAGAAAACAGAAGTCAGAAGAAGTTTGAAATTGACTTGAGGCAGGACTCACTTTCCAACCTGTCCATTGAATTTTCTGGATTAGAGGCCGTGTTTGATGAATGTGTAGACCAGAAAGTACTTGTGTTATATCTCCAAATAACAGAAGAAACTCTGAATCTACTTGGGTAGAAAAAGAAAATGTGATTCCTGATTTTGAAGAGGGGAGAGAGGAGGGCAACAAAAGCTTTGTAATTTCAGGAAGCAGAATTCTACAGAAAGAGTTAAACAGCAGCGAGGTTATCAAGATAAAAGAACAAAGTGCCATAATGGATATCAAAAATATGGCTGGAGGCAATGATTCGGTAAAAACTGTGAGTATTTTTTCACTGTGTCTCTACTAGATGACAGAAGGGGTGATTGTGGACCTCTGGATCTTGAAAATGCAGCTACATTTTTAGGAAAGTTCTTTTAATGCTACTAACATGCTTATTTTACCGATCTGGCCTTGTTAAATCATTTGCCTAGATGCAATAATATATCACAGTATGCATTTCATGAACTTCAAGCCGAAAATAAGAAGAATTTTCTTGTTGAAATACTTGAACTTCGTGTATGAGCTCTTATGGTAAAACCATTCTAAAATGTCATTAGATTTACACTTGAGAGAACTGCATATTTTATCTACAATGAACTTGTTGCAATGTGCACTATCTTTTCCACTGTAACAGTAGATAGTTATACCCTGCCCCCTCCTTCTGCCCACACAGATATATGCTATCAAGAACTTATCTGGACAAAACCTTTGCAGAGGCGCACCCTTGATTTTAGTGAGTGTGGGACACCGTTGAAGGAAGCTGAAAAGTTGTCTAGTTGTTTGGTTGCTCAAGTCACTACCTCCACCTGAAGAGTTTCAGGTAAAAGGCGCTCATGGCTGAGGCATTGTGCTGTAAAATCTGAGAGTCCATACATATGCCTCCTTAGGTTAGTGTATGAATTGGTTTATTCGTCAGAAAGGCGCTCATGGCCAAGGCCGATATCGTGCTATAAAATCTGAGAGTTTATACACGTCTCCTTATATTAGCGTATGAATTGGTTTATACTGTCGTTTTAATTTTGACAAAGTATGTGGAGCTATTATATGAATTATCTATAGGTATTGTTTTGCCCAAGTTTATCATGGTCAAATCTTCGCTTTCACAATGTAACTTTTAACTTCAACGATAATTTCAAATGGCGTATTTGCAATATATGTTGGGCTTCTCTATTATGTAGTCCATCAATTACGGTGTATTTATATTAACTCTTGGATAGTTATGATATCAGAGTTCTTGGAGCAACCTTTTGCTTGGCTATAGCTACTTATCTTTGCTCTTACAATTTTATTAGGGTAAGCCTCTTTTTCATAATTCATATATGAACCCCCATATAAAGATTATTAGGGTAAGCCTCTTTTTCATAGAGAAAAACAACGCAGCTTTCTTTCTTGCAATCGAGCAGCCTTTCTGACTTTCGGCACGCTTGCTATATTTCCAAAAGCGGGTTTTTTTTGCCTCAAGTCTCAATCTTCTTCAATGGCAGGAATGGCTGGATTGAAGAGCACACCGCTAGTCGACTGTAAGGAATTGAGTGAGCCGAGCATAGCGAGGAGATAGATTTAAACATTTTAACAGTCAGGCTGGGTTAAGGTTTGAAATTTCAAATAAAACATTAGTGAAATCTTACAGCTTCAAGTGGGACGTTGTTCTCACATTATTTACTCACTTTAGTTTTGTTTTTTGTGATGATTGCTCTCAGCTAACCGAATTAGGCCTTTAATCCTTAACAATTACCATATTTCTAAACAAATATTTTGTATGAAATTAAGAAAACCGATTATTCTCTTAATAATTTTCTCCATTCTTTATTAATTCTAATGGAAAACGTAGTTTTGGAGGACACCTTGATAAACAGCATATTAGAGTACAGCTTGATAATATCATTATATCAATACATATGAAGATCATTCGCTCTAATATTTGATAACAACTTTAACACAGGTAGGATGCTTCAGATACTCCCATGCCTGGTTAATTTCTTCAAGTGAAACTTCATGGGTCAATAGTTCATCCAGCTGAATTTCCTGTTCAGACAAAATGCACAAGAAGGCATAATCAATGATTTTTTTAATTTTTTTTTTTCGATTTTTAGCAGTATTAATGGACGATACAAGTCATTGAAATTGAAGAAAATTAGAATTTGAGAGGCCCCTTGTCCAACGAATAATTTCAAGTGATGGACCTTCTCATCTAACATCTCGAGACGATATGTCCGTTCACAAGCAAATGAGATTCATTTTTCATTAAAACCCAAACATGAGAACAATTTTTTAGGTGTATATTGGACCATACGAAGTTGAGGGGATGTGTTGAAGATATATTTTCTTTTTTTAACAACTTAAATTTTTAGATGAGATGGTTCAACGGATAGAGCTTCTAGAATTCATCACGAAAGGATTCATACCTTATTTACACATTTATCGACTATTTTAGGGAGGTCTGTTTGAGGTCTTACTCCACCATAAATGGACCCCTTAATTGTCCTACCACACAAGAGGGGAATGTATTTGAGCTCCCCACTTAAATGAAGTCCTGCACCAATGAAAACTATTGTCCCAAGTCCCTGTTTAAATGCCACAGTTTAAAAGAAACAAGTCTTATGTTATGGTCAATAGGAAAGCCATTAGTGATACTGATACTGAAATTGACAAGGAAATTTTGAGGAACTTTACCACTTTGGATCCCTCAATTGCTTCGTTAAGCAGGTCTGGAACTCCAGTGCACTCGTAACAGTAATCCACACCAAGTCCACCTGTAGTATCTTTGATCAATTCTGATACAGGTTTATCAGATTCTTTTGGATTGATAAATTCAGTCATTCCAAAGGCTTCTCCTTTCTTCTTCTTCAAGTTGTTTATGTCGATCCCAATTATCCGAGAAGCTCCATTCATTCGCGCTGCCTCTATCACCTGCATTATTTCCAGCAAGGTTCATTGCTAATAAAATTTTGAAATGTATGGATGTCATCATGATCAATGAAGATGCGTACAGCTAGCACTATTGTAAAGGCATGTTTTGTACACGGTACTGAAATATCCCATCTTGTGCAGTCTAGTATACCAAACTCGCCACAAGTGTATAATGTTATCACTGCTAAAATGGAGATGTGTGGTGCTATCACTACCTAAGGACATGTTTTATACACAGAATTGAACAACATTGAATAGTGCAATGGACAAGATCCAATCTAGCACCGTCCATTATACCAAACATGCCACGAGTCTATCACTGATTCAGATTCACTATTGCAGTGGATGTGTACTGCTATCATTATTGCAAGGGCATGTTTCACACACTGTAGTGAATAATCTATACTGTGCAAGGCACTGGGTTTTAGCCTCTTTTCCTTTCCTAATACCTTCCAATCTTGTCTACTCCAGCATATGAAACATGCCACGAGTAAATACATGTACTTACTCCGAGTCCAACAGCACCAACACCAATAACAGCAACAGTTGAGCCCTTTTCAATAGTGACTTCCCTCCAGGCAGATCCAAAACCTGTGGTGAAACCACAGCAAAGGAAACTTGCATGTGCAAGAGAAACACGGGGATCAACCTTGACTGCAAAATTCGCGTCGATAACAACATATTCAGACCATGTACCACAGCTAAAATGGTGATATATTATCTGATCTCCAATGTGCAATCTTGATGTGCCATCTGGCATTAGGCCAGTGAAATTTAAGGGATATTTGTGGCATAAATTTGTCTTCCCAGATTTGCAATTCAGACATTCCCCACATTCTCCCAGATAGAGTGGCATCACTATATCTCCTTCCTTCAGATTTGTGACTCCTTCTCCCACACTCTCTATCATGCTGCATTTGAAATTTTTGTATCATATGATCATGATGTTTAAGCATAGTTCAGAAATAACAGCATTCAGCAGATTAAAATCCTTGATTTTGGGTTAGATGAAGTGTTTTACAGATAAAATCTTCATTTATGTCTCATTTGAAACCAAAATATGTGTACTTGAGGACGGACCTGAAAAGGTCACATGAGCTCAAATTCTTATAACAAATGCAAACTTATTATTTGTTTTGAATTCTGTATATACATGTTTTCGAGTATGTACTTTGATTTTAAGCATGCAGAATTTTCCATTTAGGATACGTTTATACCTGGATTCAACATGAATAAGAGCAAGTTTGGGTAAGCCTAAATAAGTGAAAGTACTATTTTGCGAAGTAAAGACTTGCCTCGAACAAATAAGGGGTTGTTCTCATCGTGTTTCAGTTTTTAGTTTTGAGTTCATTTTGGGTTTTGTGTTTTTAGTGTCCATTTTAAAATTGTTGAAAACACGTTCTTTTTGTCATTTTGAAAAATTATTTTCAAAAATTAAAAAATGAAGTTTTCTCTTGGTTTTAACTGAAAAAAGTCAAAACAAAATTTTTTGCGTTTTCCGTTTTCTTTGTAAATTTTAAACTCGTTTTTGGAAATTCGTTTCTGAAAATAGGTAATTAAATATGTTTTCAGTTTTAAACTCGTTTTTGGAAATTCGTTTCTGAAAATAGGTAAGTAAACGTGTTTTTAGTGTTTTCGAAAACTGAAAATGATCTGATAACAACAAAGAGAACATGCAATTTCTGAATAACTTAACTCAAAAATAACTTCAAAGCTTAAACATGTTCTATGAACAAGGGACGTATAAATTTGTCAGTTGAATCCCAGTATCAAACATGCTACCCTTCTATCCACACACACACACACACACACACACAGAGAGAGAGAGAGAGAGATTTACCCAACTCCTTCATGTCCAGGAATCCGAGGAAACAGGGGCTGCAAAAACAGGACGCGAAAAACAAAATCAAATCACTCAAATTCAGCGATTTCAGTAGACTGTAAATCAAAAATTTCAAAAACCCAACTAAAACCAGAATTCCTTACAACAGGGAGTCCATTGCGACACAGAAAATCAGTGTGACACAAACTTGCACAAAGCATTTTGATCCTCACTTCAGAGGACTTGGGAGGATCCACTTGTATTTCCTCTACTTTCAATGGCTCTCCTGATTTCCATACCACTGCAGCTTTGCATGTAATTACTCCTGGATTGCCCCTAGTCATGGTGGATACTGGGTTGCAAATGGGAGAATATTGTCAATCACGGTTCTGTATAAACTCATGTATTTATAGAGAGAGAGAGTTGAAGGGGACGGGTAATAGACGTGGATTTGTTTTTCGTTTTGAAATGGTGCTCGCGTTGATCGCGTGCTCCATTTTTAAATAAATTTTCATTTTTGGCCAATTGAACTCTTTACCACAGTTCAATAATATCTCTTTATGCTTGTGAAGCTCGTGGCTTGGATTAAAATTACGGTTTTGCTACCGGTACATCGGTGTATACATCGGGGTGTACACCCCCCTCACATGGGGATGGAGCCCGCTTAAATAAAAAAATATTTTATGTAGTGGGTCCCACCCCT
>CAIGRQ010021129.1:0-12563 GCA_903798375.1 Fraxinus sp. D2006-0159 | reverse complement strand
ATTTGCCTTCTACATCAATAATTTGACATATAAATTGTTGTGAATCAGACAAAGGTTCAACTCCTTAAAGGTAGAAGCAGCTCAGGTGTTTCCCTCGATACAGAAGCCGCGAGATTCTTCCTCAATGCCACTAAGTCTTCTCCTGCATTGCATATATATGCAGAAGCTTGTCTGCCCGACAGAGTCGCTCCTTCCATGCTGTCGATGTAATCCTGGAAATCATACAGCATTTGAATCAAATATGTTCATTTTTCATACGTCTTTACAAACATGTCCATGGACATTTATAGTACCTAGAATGACTAGAACTAAGAATTTGTCTTCTGTATATTGTTGGGATAGCTCCTAAAAGTTCGGTACTTATTGCTTTCTAATATATTTTCCTCAAATATAAACATCTATTTCAATGACGACTTTTGGTCCCTGAACATTAAAATTACAAACCATATTCACCCAACGATACACCATATTTATTCCCACATGGAACGATAAGTGGATAATCTTGCAATGTAACAGATATGTGGAAAGTAGTGTTACCTGTTTCGTATAGGAACCAGCGAGGAAGAAATTTGGCACTGGTGTCTTCTGATCAGGCCTAAATGGATCTTTACCAGGTGCTTCACGATATAGTGATTGCCCAATTTTGACAACTGAAGACCAAGTGAGTTCAAGACCTTGTGAAGAAGGAAATAGAGCCAGAACCTGATACCATAAAACAATATTCTTCATCCGTTAATGATCTAATAAATGGATGATGTGTAAGATGCTTTTAGCCTCAGATACTTAAGACCACTTAACGTTTTATAATTAAAAGCATTTCACAAAATCATGTTCTAATCCTCTTTTCTTCTCTTTCTCCCCACCTATAATGGGACAAATTTCTTTAATTTCCGCTTCTAATTTTTCGGGAAGGATATCAGGGGAGTTACAGTTACTGTCGAGTTACATAATTGTTAACAGAAGTATATTGTTTCATAATTGTCTCCCACACATATTCTCTGTTTCACCTAAGAAAGAACAACTTGATGATAAAATTTTGTAGTGAGAAGTGCAATTACATACATTGAGCGGTCACATTACTATAACCAATTAAATATTTTTTTGTTGGTTTGGTTGGACTAGAAGAATGAAGTGGTAATTTTCTACTATTAGTAAGAAAGGAGTTTTCAGCTTTGACTAATGCAATGCCCGAGTTCTCAGCAGAATGAAGGGATAAAATCCAAGTAGCACCAACCTGCTTCGAAACTCTCCTTATAATTTCATCATTCGGTAAAGGCATGTATGGGTTCCCAGGTGTAAGCACACATCTGTAAACAACCACCGAAAACAAGGGTGTTATAGATGGAAAAACAATCATCAGTAGTCACTAGATTATAACTCATAATGGCATGAATATGTGCTATAAAAGCACGATGATCTTTGTCATTTGAACAGATACAGAAAAAACACTATGTTCTTACTGGAGCAATGAGCCTTGACCCTCAAGATAATAATCTTCAGGAGATGTGAGTGCAAGGTCTGCAAAGCAAGAAAAATCTGCATCTGGTGTGTAGAGGAGATTATCCAAGCCAGCTGCTCGTCTTAATTGCCTGGCCATCACATAATAGGTAGTTAATTTGCATTTGCATATCACATGAAAATAGATGTCCCTCGGCTAAACAGAAATTTAATTGCTGAATTTAAAATCTTCACCTTGCACGTTCCAGGTCCTGCAACTCTGTAACCCAACCATTATAACGAAGCTGCACTGTAACAACAGGCACTCCTACTAGTTTATAGATATTATCAAAGAATTCCAATTCCCTCCACTTCTGTGGAAGTAATCTTTTAATTCCCGGGACATCACAAGCTGTAATCACAGAGAATTTTTAGCTTCATACGAGTTTAGCATCAAGGTAGAAAGGGATGTGGGAGTGGGTGGGAGGTAAAATAGAGAAAGTACAGGTATGGATTATAACCTGCTACATAAGCATCAGCTTTTACAATTTCCTTTTGAGTAGCCTGAACAATAGGTACCCCCTAAATTAGTGTCCATACCTTGCCTAATATAAACAAACATGCTCACTCCATGCGCATAGGTCAATACTGAATATGAAACATCAGACATTCGCAAAGTGATGGTTCATTATAACATGAGAAATATGGATTCCACATATCATTTGCTTCATTTCTCTATTTGTAATTTAATTCATCAGCTTCTAAAAATGAGAACAAAAAGTATATGCGTATAATTTCAGTTGATCATGCAAATTATTTTAAAGATGTATAGTTGTGGGGATTAACGAAGTCAGCATATTCCAAGCGACTATCTACAAACTTAAATAACATAGACATGCCAGGGAAGATCCCATCATTTGTGTAGAGATTTGGGGTTCCATCTTAAAAAATCAACCTTATTAAGAGGAGTAGCCCAAACTCTTATAAATTGGTCTGCATTTTCATCTTCATTCGATGTGGGATTCTATCCCTTAACATGCCCCCGCAAGATAGTGACTCATTTGAGCAAACCAATCTTGAAATCCGTGTACTCAAACTTTTTTTGAGTCTTAATCGGATCGAATTGCTTGTTGGAGCTTAACGAGCTCTGATACCATGTAGAGATTTGGGTTTCCATCTTAAAAGGTTAACCTTGTTAAGAGGAATAACCCAAACTCTTATAAATTGGTCTGTGTTTTCATCTTCATTCGATGTGGGATTCTATCCCTTAACAATTTGCAATACAGTGCACTCTGTAAAGTGATCATCTAATGAAAACAAGAAACAGCACGTCGTTAATAGGAAAGCATTATCAAAATAACTGTAGCCCAAACTCTTATAAATTAGTCTGCGTTTTCATCTTCAATCGATGTGGGATTCTATCCCTTAACATGCCCCCGCAAGATAGTGACTCATTTGAGCAAACCAATCTTGAAATCCGTGTACTCAAATTTTTTTTGAGTCTTAATCGGATCGAATTGCTTGTTGGAGCTTAACGGGCTCTGATACCATATAGAGATTTGGAGTTCCATCTTAAAAGGTTAACCTTGTTAAGAGGAATAGCCCAAACTCTTATAAATTGATCTGTGTTTTCATCTTCATTCGATGTGGGATTCTATCCCTTAACAATTTGCAATATAGTGCACTCTGTAAAGTGATCATCTAATGAAAACAAGAAACATCACGACGTCAATAGGAAAGCATTATCAAAATAACATACAATAATACTTTTTATTTTTTAAGAAGTTGATTATTCTTATAATCAAATTATTATTTTGTGGACTACTAAACATCCCTAAGCACTTACTGAGTATTTAAACCAAAATGATATCACTTGTAATTATATACTTTTGTGCGAGTGGANAATAGGAAAGCATTATCAAAATAACATACAATAATACTTTTTATTTTTTAAGAAGTTGATTATTCTTATAATCAAATTATTATTTTGTGGACTACTAAACATCCCTAAGCACTTACTGAGTATTTAAACCAAAATGATATCACTTGTAATTATATACTTTTGTGCGAGTGGAGACAAAATTAACTTGGGGCAACAGAAGGAAAGATATGTGACACATTGATTAAACTGAAGGTTCATGAAAAGAACTAACATTTTAAAATCACATTGGTTGATTTTGCCACACCATTTCCTTCTTAAAGATAATTGATTTATCACAACAAAAAATTCTGACCAGGCTTACAAATTTTAAAAGGATCAGAACAAGATACTCGTACCTTGGACATGGCAAGTCCTGTTACATGTATCCCCCCATCAGAAGACCTATCATAGAGAACTTCTCTGCATCCCCACCTCAGATGGAACCTGTTCCGGCATAGAAATATAAAGAATGTAAGAGAAAAATAAATATCAGAAACAGAAATAACATCATTTTTATTTACTTTCACAACCATATATGCAGTCATACCTGCCTCCCTTGTCTATAATATACTTTTTGATGGGACCACTCAAATAGATGTCAGGAGAACCCTTAAGCATGCGCAGCAGGGAAGCCTCAGTTTTAGTTGCAAACAATGAAAATATAGTGAGCATACAGCGGGCACTGATATTATCACAGTCAATGAATCCAAGGGCATAAGCAACAGGATCCCACATTCTCTGGATACTCGCGCGTGTCCCTCCTTTGGATAAGAACCAATCGGAGAAGCTTATCTGTTATAAATATTCAGCCAAATTAACAAGAAACATATGGCCGAGAAACTTTTCCTTGAAAACAATGTCAGCAAATCAAGCACCAGAAGATAAGAACATGAAATGCTAATACTATGAAGAGAATACAAACATTATCCAGATCCCGTATCTGCCTCATTGCTCCATCTGGATCAACAAGTGCCCTAACAACTGGACTGAGGGCAAGAGCCACAGCATTTCTTGCTTTATCATAAGGCTGCAAATCAAAGTTTGAATACGTTTAGATTATCCCAGTGAAAAAATAAAAAAAAATTGGAACGCTATTTCAACTGTCTAACACACAGCAATACGTGATAGGGTAAAGATTTTGCACATCTTCCGCTTTATAAACAAATAAAAGCATTATCCATAGAGCATATCGCAATGTATCAAATTGGTTGCACCAAGAGTAATTACATTAAAGTCTGTAAGACATTTGAAGCTGAAAGTTACTTTATGCATTTCTCACAATGGGTCATACTCGAATCGAACCCGAACTAAAACCCACAGGAGATTCCAAGTCGCTTATTGATGCTCTCCTTAAGACATATTTGTCCCCACTACCCGTGATGCACACGGGAAAGCAAAATTTTGATTCATGCACTAACGAAAACAACCCCAAACACCAAGGAGAAAAGAAGCCGCCATACAAGAGGCTCGTATTTTGTAGATCCGGATTAACAAATTTTTAAGAAAAGAAATGAAATGCATGAACTTCTTAATGCAAGAATAAGAAGACATGGAGGAGAAATCATAATCTCAGATTTTTCAAATGATCCATCAATCTATTTATAGAATGTTGTTACAACCCTTACAAAAGTTTACATCTATTCAATTGAGTCACAACCATTCATTTTTGAATTAAATAACTGATTTAGGATGAAAGGGACAAAAAGAAATGTGTAAAAGCTTGAATAGGTGCAAAAGCACATGTTCATGTTCAAACAGTGCTGCGGAAGAAGCCAGCTTACTGATGCCACAGTGCAACCTGCCAACTACCTCAAGGTCGCAGTGCGACTGCAGCGAGCTTGCTGCGGTCACATGCTGCCGACTGCGGCCTCCGGTCACTTCCGACCTCCGCTCCCTTTGTTCCGTCCCTTTTATATCTTCGTTCTAACCATGAACCATGACTCAAGATACGACCTACAATGTCAAAATGACATTTATAGAAAATCTCTCCAACAATTCTCCACCATTTTAAAAAAATGACGTTTTGAAAAAAACCCACATAGTGGCTTCACAAAACTTGTGTTGATGAAGGTGTCTTTTAGACTTGAACCTCCACCTATTAAAAATACATCAAATGTTAACAAAGGTGGCATGGTAGACAAGCTTTGAACTAGCGACCCTATGCGGCTAACAGGAACACTTCATGCACCAACTTCCAAATCCTTATGTGTTTATAATATACCGACATGTGAATATGCCATGTGTCTTTTATAACCACACACCAATAAAAGAGAATACAAGGCAGCAGGGTCATGGGAGTGAAGACCAAAAAAAAAAAAAGTCCCCAAGAGAGGGAGGGGGAGGGAGAAGAAAGTATGGAAAGAGAGACAAAGAAAAGACAGATGCATTGGGTGTTATAGTTTTGTGTAGAGAGAAGTTGAGACAGTTATATGAAGTTATGTAGTTGAAGATTTAAGTAGTAAGTTGTTTCCCTCTCTCCCGAGGGCGCAGGCAAATTCGCTGCACCACACATATTCATGTTTCCTCTCTTCTACTCGTTTTCCTTTTCCACTGTGTTCGTTAGTGTGTTGTGGCAATTCCTTCCCAACAGTTTCCGAGATTTATTAATCCCTTGCATTCTGCAGATATTCTGAGCTATTTGAGGAATCATTTTTCAATTCCTTTACCCATTATGTACTACAAGAAGATTGTAACAGGGCAGAAGAGGAGGAGCAAAAAAAGAAAAATGCCTTTCCTTTTATCTCCTGACTTTTGGGAAATAACTTTCCCCAAGTAAATTCAAAAGAGACTATCCACCTAACATTTTAGAACAAGATCGCAGAGAAGAAACTAAAATGATAACAATTTACGGACTTGAATTTTGTGTGGCTATGCTGTCGCGCACTGGGACAGGGGAAGATACAGGGATTCGACTAACTTTTCAACTCCGAATAACTGTTTAAGATAAATTTCAAATGAATTCCAGTGTGAATATGGAGCTTTAATTTCTGCATATTATGGTTGCGGCCGGGATTGTAGAAGGTAAGAGAAAAGAACATAATATGCTACACCACTGAAAGAGTCAACAAAAGCAGATTTTGTTTTCCAATGTCTTAACAGAAATCTTACCGGGAGGGAAACTAAAGTAAAAGAAATATATAATGCAAATAAAGAAATGTGACTTGTAGAAATGCTTCAACAGTGCTCAAAATGAAAGACCATGTGCTCCTTTAGAATATAAAGTATGGAATACAGAATGAACAAGTACTGGTATTAGACATTATAATCAAGATGATGAACTTGTCAACTGACTCCACCGCCAACAGGAGGTAAAGGTTCAGATACAACATTAGAAGTAGTGACCAGGAAGCAAACAATTCCAGGTACAGTATGCCCATTTAAATAGTGAAAATGAAAAATAGAGTCGTTCTTCACAGACTGAAATAGTTGACAATCAAAATGCAGAACAAACATTCAGAAGACAACACAAACGATCTACAAAACTCTATTACCTTGAGCTGATTTGTAGACAAAAATGCACCTATTCCATGTAATGGTGCTCCAAATGGAAAACGAAAATCAAGTTCTGCAGTAAGAGTTTTCAATTAGACATACATTCTTTCGTAGAATATGTCAAATACAAAACAATGTTTTCAATTCATAAATGAACGAAGTATCAAACATTGACAATAGATGTTTGCATTTTGTCAAGGAAATATTATCATACCGCCTATTTCACCCCCGCTGTTAACAAAAGTATGAGTATGATCCTTCACAAGCAAATTTTTGTCAGCACCAACCTATGGCAAAGCAAAGAAAAATAATCAGAGACCATCAAACTTCAATTATTAGATGAATTCATCAATTTGCAGAAATCACCAAATATCTCATCTATGCATAATTGGATCTTGGCATGACTGGTTGATACATATAGCCAGACCGCCGCCGCCGCCCCACGATGTATTTAGCAAAACTCATTTAAAATCAATGAGCAATCTTCTCAAAAGTTTTAGTCACAACCCATAGAAAAGAATAACAAGTGTTGCTATTGAGGGAAGAAAGCAAAAGCATGAGGGCAAAAATTATTAATTTTAAGTTCATCAAGGAGTTCAGTGGAAGACGGCGCCATAACACCCAGATTTCAGTCCTGTCAAGCATGGCCATTCAAAATTCCTTGATACGGATGAAGAATATTCGATGCATTAAATTTGGTATTCAGAAATTAAGCCATGAAAGTGGCTTATCAAAGAAGTAGTAACATTTTCTATGGGAAATACAATGGCATAAAATGATCCTGCTGATTAAGTAGGAGGGTTTATATGACCCGTATCAGCCATATGTTATTTGCAGTCACATTGTAACTTAAGTCATATAATCTATTTCAGTCATCTCATTATAGAAACTATTTCTTCTTTCCTATTTTTGCTAATAGTCCCAATTACAAAAATGTCTCTGAAACTAACAAAATGATGTACCTTCTTGTATGGTAGACAAAGACCGATGGTTCAGATGGATAGAAGTATCCACATTAGCAAAAAAAAATCATGAACTTACAAATGTTGGGGACAAAATTTCCTTCAGAAATTTGGAGGGTGGGGGGACAATTGATATTATTTGGATCAGCTTATTTGGCCTTATAATTAAGTACTATGCATGTATGTGTATGACAAAACTAGCTGTAATTACCTTTTTCATCAAACGAAAAAGATTATTGTAGCAACCAAAGAAAACGTGGAGCCCCATCTCAATATGGTTTCCACGTTTGTCAACAAATGAGCCCACTTTTCCTCCAATAAAAGACCTTGATTCATATATATCCACCTGCAAATATCAGAGCATGAAAGTCACTATATTTTCATGCAGGGAATACATAGACTACTTCAATAGACTGATTCGAGCAGGAAGAACGATATTCTTATATTCTGCATTAATAAATACTGCAACTATGATGGAAGTTGCATATTCCATTTGCACTTCGATGTCAATTTTGTAGTCAATATAAACACTGTAGGTGGTCTGATGATGGGAGAATTCAGATGGACATCACTAATATTAGCATTTTGTTTGTTTATATGTTTATTTGTTACTTATTGTCATCAACATTTTGCTCCTTTTTGCAGGGTCGGATCGGTACCTCATGGCCTTGATCCAAAAGCTCCACTGCTGTTGACATGCCGGCAAGCCCAGCTCCGATAATAGCCACTTTTAGCTTGGGGCCCCTGTAATGTTCAGGTTCCGGTGGAAACAAACCTTTTGGAGCTGCAAGGTGTAGCAGTAATTTTAGTAAATGAAAATGAATTCTAGATTTTTCTAAATTATTTAATAAGTCTCTAGTCTCAGTCTAGAAATCAAACTCATACACGATGCACTTGATCATGGCCGGAAAATACATGGAACCAGGTAAATTTGTCCAGTTAGCTTTCCAACCAGGTATTTAGAGCATGTTTGGCTAAGCCTAAAACATACGTAAAGTTTAGACACTTATTGAGCCCAAAATGTATAAATAACTTACTTTCCATAGAAAGCAAGTAACTGATTTCTAACTTTCACCAATAAAAAAATTATTTACTTTAAAACTTAATTTAATAAAACTATTGTGAAGCTTAGACTAACATGCTCTTAGCTCACGTTGGTGAACAAGTTCTCAAACACCCAAAACTTTATATACAAAGAGAATCGCCTAACAACCGACCAAAATGAAAATAGCATAGATTTCAATTTAATAATCAAATTTCAAAAAGCACAATTGCAAAGGAGCGGTGAAACTGATGAAAATTACCATTAGCTCTCATGTCAGAAACATTAGAGTCCAAATCAGAGCGAATTATGAACCTCCGAGTCCTCAACTGAGTGGACGACAAACGCCTGTTACATAATCCGGCAGACCCAGTTCGAAAACCAGTCCGGTTTCCATTTGCCGGAAGACAAAGAGAAGCAGAAGAAGAAGCCATGTAGCTGATACAAGTGTATACAGATGTAAAAAAGCTGAAATTGAGGTTACTGAATTGAGAGAAAAGATTGTTTATTGAATAATTTAGGAATGAAGACAGAGAGTATAACAAGAGAAGAATGGATGAGAAGGAAGTTTGGGGGTATCTGAATAAGAGGAGATGCTGAGAGTGCTCAATTTGTCATCACATTATAAGAATTGGAGGGTAGAGAGTGGGAATGGGTTTTTCGGTGCTCTTTTGTATTTTTTATTGGTTGGTATCATTGTCGTTGCAATATTGGTAGCAACGAAAAAAGAGGTGAAAAAAAAAATAAAAAATTAACATATCATATTTTTAAAGTAAGTCTTTGTTTGGGAAGGATAACTTAATTTTTTCTTATTTTTAAAGTCTCTGTTTGACGAAAATTTATAAATAGATAGAAATGAGTTATGAATAATAAAATAATGTTTAATGATATATTGAAATTCGTTGTTAAAAATAAAATTTGATCATTTATAAATTAGCCAAATGGAGGTATAAGTTCATGTTTATAAATAATCAAATCACTTTTTATCTTTATATTTTGAAAGTCCTACGAAAAGTATCTGACTAATTTTTATAACACGAAGCTAATTGTATACAACGTATCTTCCAAAATGAGATGTGACAATTGATATGCTATTTCTCATCGTGAGACGAGATAATATAATGGACAAATATATTATGTATTACCTTCTTTAACTCTGTTACTCTCGTCCAATTCCATGTGTCAAATGTGTCCTAACAGTGCTACTCATAATTTTCATAAAAAGACAAATTAATTTCTATCAAATCTATATGCATAATGTCATATCAAGGGCTAATGAAATTTTCAATTGCCATTGAAACCATATGAAAAGTATTCAAACATGAATGAGTTGAGAGTTCTGCAACTGTTTCATTGTGGAAAAGAGAATAAAGTTCACTTAATACAATTGAAATTTGGCCTTCGTTTTTTCGAACACTTGCTCTGCTATGATTGCCTCTTTTCCATCGGCTCTTTTGATCTCCAAATTAGCCTTCTGATAAAACCCAGTACCTCTCAGTGCATCTGCAATAAAATCATCAAATCCGATGGCAATCGCAGCTTCTGCTTTGGCTCCGTATACCAACCTCTGGTCGAAAAAGCAAACAGAAGAAAACACAGGGAACATGATGCAACCAAATACTTAAAGCTTCAAGGACATGTTTGGTACGCAATATTTAAAAGGCTTGTACGATTCTTCTTTTCCTTTAATATTGTCCCGCACTAGACAATCCAACTAATCAAACATGTCATTCTGATAGAAAAATGATAAGTGTGAAATAAAGAAGGTGATTCAGTGACTGAACCTTAATTCTTGAGAGATGGATGGCACCAAAGCACATAGGACATGGCTCACAAGAAGCATAAATCTCACAATCAGAGAGCTCGATTTTGTTTAGCTTTTTACATGCCTGGAGATGGATCCATTGCAAGCATGAGATGACATTTTAAAGAGTGATAATTATATAAATCGGCTAAGCATAAACTCGGGCAGTAAATGGATGACATTTTTGCATATGAAGAACATTGACCATCAAATACAGGTTTAGACAACATTCAATTCTCTACTATAAGAGCAACTTAAACAATTAAAAGCATGGCAGTAACCACCGTAGCAATTGCAACATCAGAAAGGAGTTTATATCCTTTTGACATTAAAAAAAACAGTTATCAGTTAAACCTAGATCTCTGTATTTCTCTTGAAGGAAAAACAAAGAAAAAGAACAAACTCATTTGAAAGCCTTTCGTTTCTTTTAATGCCCCATCTAGATAACTTTTCTTCAAGCTACTAATTGAAGAAAAGGCATCCTTCTAATCATTACGAGTTTATGACTTGCCCAAAACTCGATAGTATTTATTTATGTAGAGCATAATTTTATCAAGCTTCCTCCAGCCTCAAAGTTTTCCATCTTATCTGTATATGAGTATCCATTGAATATTTTATTGTCATCAATTAAAAATTCATCTTTCCATGTTTAGATCCAACAAGAATAAAGATTAATTGAAGATTTCTCATCACCACATAAACATGTAGAGCACAAAAACCATTCAAAATGAGCTAATCATAAACCTAATGCCTGACACACTACTGTATTATAACTTATAAGTATATAACGGGGAGATGATGGACTTGCCACAAAAAATTTCAATGATTTATTTTATACAACATTTTTAGCAAAATGAAAACTGGAGAACCTTAAATAGGGGATACATGCAAAAGCTCTATTAGGCCCTTTCTGCAAATGAACTGTTGATTTAAGGGTTACTTTTTTTATCAGTTTGGTGGTTACATTTATACAAGGATGGATCTGAATCAACCATTGGATCCCCAATTCCAGAATGTACAATGTGCTAGGTGTCTTAGATGGTATTATAATATCTTAGACATGGCGCCAAAAGCAACTATGAAAATCAAAGAAGTGGTGAATCAGGAATTAAAAAATAGACAGGAAAACAGGCTTTCATCTTGGTGAATATTGAATATCAGGAAAAGTTGAGCAAACATAGTATCCATGTTGCACTTCTTCATAAAATATCAAACGTGACAAGCAACACGAGTTTGTCAAAGTGCACAAATTATGGAGAACTAGATGTCAACCAATCAGTTCCCACAAACTATGATAATATAATGTTGACCAGCACTAGCAGAAATCAGTCAGAGAATAGTCTAGAAAAAAATACATAAATGAGCGAATGGTATCCATTAGCATACAAGAACATTAAATGATCATGAAAAAGTAAGTCAAAAATAAAACTCAAAGCAGGTTTATTTTCAGCCTGAATTATCAGAAGAGAGAGCTAGTGCCATGCTTCCATTTAGACTTGGGTACAGCATATAAAAATTCTGCTCACAGTTATCCATCAAAAAAATCAGGAAAATTAGCAGATTGATTCCCAAAAAAGTTTTTACTTTCTCACAACATAACAAAAATTTTGTATCCCTACATTAAAAATTATACAACAGTATATATTGTTCAGCTGCCTAAAATTGCAAGGCCACTCTTTATAGAAAAAATCAGCCACTAGATGTAAAAATCACGTGTCAATAACTATTTTGTGGATGGGAACCCACAATATTCAGATGCAGATTTGACTATTCATGAGAACACTTCAGCAAATTGGAAAAGGCATTGATCACAAAAACTTTAAAGAACAGTTACCTCCTGAAAGAAATTGGAACTTTAAATAATTTAGACAATTCTAACCTCTCTTATTGCTGTAACCTCAGCAT
>CAIGRQ010021118.1:0-10207 GCA_903798375.1 Fraxinus sp. D2006-0159 | reverse complement strand
TTTGAATTAAAACCTTGGGTTTTAAACTTCGACGGATCAAAGACTTCTGGAGGTGCAGGGGTAGGAATAGTTTTAATCAATCCTTTAGAGGTTTATTATAAGTTTGCTTTCACTTTGGATATAATGTGCACCAACAATCAAGTTGAGTACGAATCGTTGATTGTAGGTTTAGAGCTACTAATGAAGTTTGGAGTAAAGAATGTAATCATTAGGGGCGATTTCCAATTAGTAATTCACCAATTTATTGGTGATTTTAAATGCCAAAGTGACTTTGTCATAAGTCAGTACAAAATCGCCCAAGAACTATTGGAAGAATTTGATCAAGTGGAGCTCCAATATGTTAACATGATGTATAACGATTTAGCAAACGAATTAGCCTAAATGACTTCGGGTTATTCGAAGGTTCTAAATTTGGAATCCACTTGTGAGTATGGAGTAATATTGCCCGTAGTGCAACGGAGGGCTAGAAGGGTTAATGTTCATTGCATACAAGACAGAGATGTAACATATTGGAGGGTAGAGATAAAAAATTCCCGAAAGAACCTGATGAAGGGGGTAATAGGAAAATGAGGTTACGCTCATTGAACTGCATACTAATAGATGAGGAGTTATTCAAAGAACACCCCGATGGTGTTTTATTGAAATGTGTGAGCTTGCAAAAGGTCAAAACAATTATGGCCGAAGTACATGAAGGAATATGTGGACCCTATCAGGCTAGCCAGAGGATGAGATGGTTAATTATTAGGAGTGGATATTTTTGGCCCAAGATGGGAGAGTTGTGCATTCAGTACGCGAGAAGTTGTTTAGCGTGTCAAAGATATGGTCCAATACAAAGAGCGCCAGCAAGAGAAATGACACCCATTATTAAACCTTGGCCATTTAAAGGTTGGACGATAGATTTGATAGGAAAGATTTATCCCTCGTCGTCCAAGCAACATACGTTCATAATAGTTGCGACTGATTTCCTCACTAAATGGGTAGAAGCAATACATTTAAAGGAGATTTTTCAGAAAAATATCATAGACTTTATTCGTAACTACATTATTTATAGGTTCGTGATACCACAAACTCCAATGATGGATCACGAAACTTCTTTAAATGGGAATCAAGTGAAGGAATTCTTGGACGAGTTTGGAGTTAAGCTAATAAACTCCACACCTTATTACGCTCAATCAAATGGACAGGCAGAATCTTCTAATAAGATTCTAAAAAATATCAAAAGGAAAATGATAAATGAAAATGCCAGAAGTTTGCATGAGTGTTTAAACAAAGCTCTATGGGCTTACAAGACGTCACCATGTTCAAGTACCCAAGTAACTCCTTTTCAACTTACTTATGGGCAAGAAGCTATGCTGCCTATGGAAATCAACGTACAGTCGATTAGAGTAGGCTTGCAAAATAATTTGAGTGATGGCGAGTATGCAGAATTACTAGCCCAAAATTTATTGGAATGGGACGAGTTAAAGTTGGACGTCCTAGATAGACTGCAGGTTCAGGAAAGAAAAATGGATAAATTCTATAACAAAAAAGTTGTAGCCAAGTCGTTCAGCCTGGGCGATTTAGTTTGGAAGACAATACCCCCTTTGGATAGTAAGGATCCAAAGTATGACAAATGGTCACCCAACTGGGAAGGACCATATAGAGTGAATAGCATATTGTCTAATGGAGCTTATAATTTGGAAGATTTAGATGGTACGAAACATATAAGGTTTATCAATGGTAAGTACTTGAAGAAGTATGTTTCTTTGAAATGGGAAAGCGAACATATATAAGAAATTCTTATAAAATAAAACCAAGATGCCAGGCACACACCACGTCACCAAAACAAATAAATTGGACGATTACGTTCAAATAAAATAAGAGCGAAGTACGCTCAAATAAAATTTTCATTGTCAAGTACTCATTACAAAGCCAAGAGATACATAACACAAATGGTCTATGAACCGTAATTGGAAGTAGGCTACCATCTTTCTCCTATCAACTACTACAGAAAAGGATAAATTGGCCTTCATTGCATTCCTAAATGCATCGCTACAATGATGGGCAAATGGGAAAAGAAGCACTCTCAACAAGCAATTGTTTCACATCAAGAACTCCCTCTGGAGATCATAGACGAAAAAGGGCACTGAGAAGACCTTCATTGACCAAAGAACATTTGCTATACCTCCCATACCAAAGAAGATGTCAAGACAGATGGCAGAATTGGGAAAGAAGGATTCATTTCGGTTGAAAGAAGAAATAATTGATCTGTTGGATATGGAAGATCGGTTATTTGAGTGCCAGCAATGGCAACAGATTGTGGGAAATGAGGATGAAGACGATAAGTATGTAACAGTCAATCAATTTTTTAGAGGTTCGAAGGCGAATGGGCGGAATACGAAGGGTTGATTCATGCATAGTAACCGAAATTAAAGGTCCAAGTTTTGAGGAGAAGACGGAATATCAAAATGTTAAAAATTCTACAAGGGGAATGTGCATGGATATGACACAAGGTTAGTAATTAAATTTTGGGGGAGTATTGACGATTAGAGAAAATTAATAGGGATATGGTATTCTTTATTTATGTAGTATTGCTGTAAATGTTAAAAAATTTAATTATGGTACCAAACATAACGGAACGGAACGGAATGGAACCGAACCCGAACGGTTCCATAATTATATTTGGACCCGACAGTTTCATTTATTAAATACCCAAAAATTTTGGAACCGAGCTTAACCGACCCACGAACAGCAGTAGAAAACGTCGATTATGTTGTTTCAGAATCCATGCAAAAGGCATCACACAAATGGATAAAATGGCTTTTCCATTAATAAAATTGGCTGCCAGTACACGTTCAGCTAATTGTGGCTGCCATTACAAAATTGCAAGAACAAAATATAAGACGAAATCGTCCAACAAAATAGTCCACAATATCAATATTTTAATTACAACTCGCCCCAAAGAGAGCGTATCCGTTCTCTAAGTTTTTCCCATTCATGGTCCTGTTCAGTGGAGGCAGTAGATAGCTTAGTCATAAAGTCCTCGTCAATTTCCAACTTCGAATAACGCTCAACTAAAGATTTGCTTCGCTCAACTTATTGGGAGATAGTGCGATGTTTGGTAGCTAGTTTGGCCTTGCAATCGTTCAGTCGTGCCTGAAGTTCCTTCATCTCTATAGCCAGACTTACCATCAAAGAGTTTTCAACCGTGACCTCAAAAGAGATTTCGTTCAGATTGATCGTAGCCTTCTCAATTTCCTGAAGCAAAGACTCCTTCTCATTCACAATACGAATGTGCTGAGTTTTTTTGGCTTTTAAATTGACATTTCGGGCCAGCAAAGAACTTATCTCTGAATGGATAATCTTCAACGTCAGCTTAAAATCAGATGAAATTTTGAGCGAAGGAAGCTCAAGTGCTTGAGCCATTTTTGCACTTAAGTGCTCAAACTTGTCTTTTTGGCTAGAAGTATTGGCCCTATTGATGTTCATATCCATGAAGGAAACATACTCAAGCACTGACTACTCGAGAACGTTCATGTTTTCTTCCGAAAATGCAGCAGATGAAGCAGAATGACGACTGGCTGAAGATGAACGAGAAGTAGCGCTTGTTTTCACTTGTTTATGAAAAGTGAACAAATCCTAAATGGAGCGCAAAATGGCGTCAGTGCCCTGCAAAGAAAATGTAAATGGTTAGCATTTTCGTTATAGTTAATGAAGTGAAGATGAAAGACGAAATAGAGGATACCTCGTCAGCAGCTGTGGAAAATTGGGGCATATCACTGGTTGATACAACCGCCTGGGGGGACTTTCCTTTATCAGAACTAGCAGACTATTCCACAATGGGCTGACTTACAGGAATCTCTGCGAGAGGCAAACAAAAATGGGTTAAAAGCCAAAATGCAAACAAGGAAAGAGACCATAAAATCCGCAGTACCTTCCAGTTCAATTTATGGGGGGTCAGCGCCCTGGGAAGATGGAAGCTCTTCAATCAACTGTGTGATCAAGGACTCTTGACCTGCTGGTAAGATCTCTTCACTAGATGATTTGGATGAAGAAACTTCAATGGATGTTGGTGGAACAAAGACCAGTGAAGGCAGAGTCTTTAAAGGGGAAGTTGAGCTCTTCTGAAAAATCCAGGCAAAACATTAAGACATAAAAAGATTTTTCATAAGCAAACAAACTCTGCATAAAGAAAACAAATTCAAATGCATTCCTCCTTATGACGAGAGGGGTATCATCATCATCGGGCAAGTATGGTGAAGTTGAAGTTGGTTGTTTACAGCTGGAAACATCCTTAGTTGTCCCAGTTTGAGCGGGTAAAGAACCAGATGGAATATGATTCATTGTAGAGAGTTTAACGTGAGCTAGAAAGGACTTTGTAGAAGAACAGGATTCTTGGTAGCAAGAAGAATGGCTAGAATGGGAGAAACATAAGAAGCTCCTGGACTCTCCAACGAGTGGAAAGCACGGTTAGCATTAGTTGTGAATAACCTACGTTTCGCTGATGGCCAAATTGGTCAAAAGGGGGGGTGAATGACAAGAATAGGCTTGAAAGGGGCCAAAGAGAAGCCGTGGGTCAACAGAGTATTGCGAGCATTAATGGCATATGCCTCTGCTTTATTGATGGTATGGAAGCATTCGGTCAGATTCTTGGAAAAAACAGGAGGAACATGCCATGTTTGGCCAAAACTAAGCTTGCAGGCAAAGAATTGGGGAGCATAAACTCCAACCCTTGCCTTGACATTTGTCCCAGTTAAAAGGTCATGGAACAATTCTTTTTCGATCAAAAATTGAGCCCAAAAGGGCAAAGAGGTGCTCATATCAGACATGGTGGAAGGAGGTTGCACATAAATCGGGACTTGGTGAGCAAAAAAAAGGAAGAAGGAAGGAGTTGAATTTAAAGTATAAATGAATGTGAAAACATCCCTATTGGACATATTTACAGGGATCAATTGATTGATGAATAGCCCGTAACAACTAACTGATCTAGAAGGAGCACCAAGCTGTGGAAAATATGCTCTCAACCAAAATTGAGTGAGCCAGAGTGGCCCGCTGCCAGTAGGAGATGCATTATTCCTCAATTGAAATTGAAGAGAAGCCATACCTTTATAAAAGGTGGCTAGAAATAATGAACAAAGGTTCAGAGGCCTACTACAAGCTAATTCATGCGCTATGGGCAAGAAGGCCATAGAAGGTTTCATGCTAGGTACACAAAGAACATATTTACAAAGCCAAACTTGAAGAAATACAACATGTTCAGCATGGGTAGGTTCAGCACCAGTCTTGTTACAGAGTTCTTGCATGCCTGAATAAGAATCAGTGAGTTTCTAAAAGTCTATTTTGGATTACTAATTCTCTAAAATAGATTAGTTAAAGCAACATGTTAACAAAGTAACATCTCTTGTCTAAAGTAAATTATTTGGAATATTAGGAAGGTTTTGTATACGTAATTCATGCAGGTATTGACCGATCCAAAGGAATGTTAATATTTAGCCAAATTATTTATACGTGTGGTGATAAATATGTGACAATTGTAAAGTTTTTGATTATGTGAACATTGAATCGGTCCAAAATAAACTTGATGTTTGTTCAAATTTATTGTCAATATTTAATTAGTACACCAATAGGGTCATTTACAAGTTGATATTTCTGTCCAAAGGCTAAATATCAATGTTGTGCTCTGTCTCTTGTAATGTGGTTCATTACTTGAAATTATTGATTGTCCAATAAGGATTTTCATATGAACATGTTAATTAGGTTTAAGTTCTCCATTCAGTTAATCCATCAACTTCTGCAATATCCACCAACATCAATTTAATTTTGTGCTTGAACAAAGTTTAAGGGTTGAAAAGAGAACGTTTGTATCATCTTGGCAATATAGATCTAGACCTTGCGTTAAGAACTAGACAAACCACTACTCTTACGGATAAGAGTTTCACTAATTAAATATGGGACTAAGATAAGTGGGATCGTTTAAGCCGCACGAGTCTTATGATCGTGAAGCATGAAATTCCATTAACATTTAGGGGCGCTAATATAACTATTGCCAATGAATTTATTAAAAATTTGAAAAAAATGCTTTAATGCCAAAACTAGTACTCTTCTAGGGAACTTGATTTCAGTAAAGTATAAGGTTAAAGAAAGCATAAGAGAGTACATTATGGATATATCTCATCTTCATTCAGAATTAAATACATTAAAGTTTGAACTATCTGATGACTTGTTCGTGCATTTGGTATTGATTTCTCTTCCTGCACAATTTGATTAATTTAAGGTTAGTTACAACTATCAAAAATAAGAAGTGGACTCTGGATGAGCTCATTTCATATTTTGTGCAAGAAGAAGAAAAGCTGAAGCAAGACAAGACTGAAAGTACTCACTTGATAAGTATTTCTAAGGACAAGTTATAAAGAATTAGAAAGCTACATCTAGTTTGGTTCAAAATAAACAATAAAAGCCTGAAAATGATAAATCTGGCTGTTACTTTTGTGAAAATCTGGGACACATGAAGGGAGATTGTACTGAATACTACGCTTGGTGTGTAAAGTAAATTAAACTTCTCACTTTTGTTTGTTTTGAGATTAATTTAGTTTCAATACCTAAACACACTTAGTGGATAAATTTTGGTGTCACTATTCAGATCAGCATGTCTATACGAAGTTGCCCGAACAGCTAAAAGCCAATTGATGCTGAAAGATTCATCTATGTGGGGGTGATGGAAAATCAGTTAAAGTTGAAACTCTATGGACTTTTAGGTTATTATTAAAGACTGTTTTTTATTTAAATATGAAAGATATATTTATGGTACCATCTTTTTGGATGAAATTTGGTTTCTATTTCTATATTAAACAAATTGGTTACTCTTATTCAATTGAAAATAGTCAGTTTAATCTTTTTCTTAATTCAAATATTGGGTACCCGTTCTTTATCCCGTTATGATAACCTATATTTGTTTAATACGATCGTCTCTTATAAAAAAAATATTGCATGTGAATTCGCATGATATTAAATATAAATTAACTAATGAGAATTTCGCTTCGTTATGACACAAACTATTAGGTTACATATCTCAAAAGAGAATGAAAAATCTTGTGTAAGAAGGAATTCTTGATTTCCTTAATTTTTTAGACTTAAGTATTTATATTAAATACATTAAGGGAAAACAAACAAATATAAAGAGATTAGGTGCCAATAGGATTTCAACCGTCTTAGAACTAATACATTCAAATATCTGTAGGCCATTCAATTTGACTTCTTAGAATGGTCAACAATAATTTATTATATTTATAGACTTTTTCTCACTATAGCTACCTATATTTCATTTGTGAGAAATTCCAAACACTGGACATATTCAAGGCATACAAGACTGATGTTGAAAAACAACTGAGTAAAAGAATTAAACAAGTCAGATCTTATCATAATGGTGAATTTTATAACAGATATGACAGGTCAAGAGAACAACATCAATGGCTAAAGGAATGTAGAATTATCCCACAGTACACCATAATCTCTCTAGGTTGAAGCATTAAAGACTGCAGCTTAAATTCTCAAAAAAATTCCAAATAAAGCAATTGTTAAGGGTTTGCAATTTTTTTTAAAGATCCCACTATTAGGCTAATTTTAGAAATGAGAAATGTCCAATCCTTTGAGGATATAGAGTTCGCGGGGGAGATACGATTATAAAGTTATTGTCTTGGAGGAAGAATATGTATATATTTTTTCTTTTCAATTGACAATGATCTAGATCAGGGACAAATTTTTGCTCCAAATCTTATTCAAGAAGCAATTTTGGATCAATACAATATTACAAAATCTCCTATACAAAATCAATAGACTATTTTAGAAAAACAAACTCAACAATATGAAGAACAAATGCCACTAAGGAAATCCACTAAAAAAAAAGAGAGAAAATTTTGGATGACCTTATAGTTTTTTTCCAAGAAAATAAGGATGATATGGATTGATGGAAGAAGATTTGATCAATCAACTTTCATCAAACCATGCAAAGGAACAATTTTATTGATGTCATGCATAAAGAGATGAAGTTCACGAGTAACAATGACGTTTGATAATTTATCACATTGTTTGAAGGTACAAAATCCATTGGTTGTAAATGGGTATTAAAATCAAGAGGAATTCGAAGGGTGATGTGGAGAGATATAAGGCTCGTTTTGTTGCCAATGACTTTATTCAAAAGGAAGGAATTGACATTAAAGAGACATTTTATTTGGTTTCAATGAAAGACTCTTTTGGGACTATTATGGCAATTGTGACACATTTTATTTTAAGCTACGTCAGATGGTTTACAAATTAAAGAAATTCATCGAGATTAAGTAGGCTTCCTGTCAATGGTATCACTAATTTCATCAAATAATTATCTCGTTTGATTTTAAGACGAATTCAGTTGACGATTGTGTACATCATAAGTTCGGTGGGAGTAAACATATTTTTTAGTATTATATGTTGATGACATACTACTTGTCTACAATGATAGGTTTATTGCACGAAATCAAGAGATTTCTGTCATGTAATTTTGAAATGAAAGATCTTGATGATGCCTCTTTTATGTCAGTGATATAGATACACAGAAATCGTTCTCGAGTATTTTTGAATTATCACAAAAGAGCTATATCGATAAGATTTTTAAAAGATTTGGGATTCAAGAATGAAAATCATGTGATACCCTTATTGTTAAGGGAGACAACTATAGTCTCAATTAATGCCCTATGAATGAATTTAAAGAAAATGAAATACGGGTAATTCCTTATGCTTTAGCAGTTGGGAATTTAATGTATGCTTAAGTTTGCACAATTTATAAATAACATTCATTGTTGGAATGTAAGACAGACATTTAAATAACTTTGGGATGAATATTTGGAAAACAACCAATTAGACTATTCGGTATTTACAGAAAACTAATGATTATATGATCACATTTAGAAAAATCAGACCAATTCGAGATCATTGGATATTTTGATTTTGATCATGGAATATGAATGCGGAATTGTCACTAGACTGCACATTTTGGATGGAATTAAAAGACTACTTAAATTATTCTGTAACAATAACAGTCTTGTATTCCAACAGAAGCTTATGATGTCAATGTTTAGTTGTTAGGGAAAGAATCTAGAGTGGTCGAATTTCTATAAAGCATATTAGGACANGTTAGGGAAAGAATCTAGAGTGGTCGAATTTCTATAAAGCATATTAGGACAAACTCCATAATTATGGATCCATTTATTAAATGACCACCACCCAATGTCTTTCATGAGCATAATGCTCACATAAGTATTGCATCTTTTGATGATATGTCAATTTAGTGGGAGTTTGTATTATGATATTATCTGTTTTAGACACATAATTTTATCCATGAATATTTAATTTATTTGAGAAATAAAGTATTCAATTCAGTTCCACTCTGATTAAAGTTTATGGTTGATCTCATTAAATAATAATGTATGACCAGTTGAAAATAGACATGTTTGGATCACATTGCATATAATTTACACGCTACACATCCATACTTGAGCTGTGTCATTTGATTGTGTTGATATACGTGACCATTGAAGGTTTAGCTATGATATTCGTAATGAAAATCGCTTTGATCATATATTGATATAATCAATAGACGAGATTGTTCGGAGATAATCAAGAAGAAGGATTGGAGCAATTAAATTGAAAAACATTATCAAGATTTAAAAATCCAAATTCAAGATTCATTATTCAAGATACAAATCAATGGATTAAGGTATGTTTCGCATTAATTAATTTCATGGTGATTTGACATGAAGATCTTGACAATTATATAAAATTTATAAGTTTAAGTTTCATGGAAAATTCAACAAGTGGTATCAGAGTCAATTCCATGTTAAAACATTGAGAATTAAGAAATAATTTTAGGGTTGAAATTCATAATTTGGATTACTTAATTTTGGGATGTGAATTTCAAAATATGATTTTTATGGTAAATTTTCCGGCATTAAATCATCGCCGCATCGCTGCGACGCGCTTGGACTGGGCGATGTAGCGCCCATGTTTCTGTTTTTAATATTTTTTGTTTTAGTTCAAAACAAAACAAAATAAAATAAAAGAATTAACGATTAGCGATTAAAATTAAAATTAAAATTTCTGTTGGATTACTAATTTTTCTAAATAAATTAATTGAAACAACATGTTACTAAAGTAACATCTCTTACCTAAATTAATTTATTTAGAATATTAGGAAGTT
>CAIGRQ010021109.1:0-10642 GCA_903798375.1 Fraxinus sp. D2006-0159 | reverse complement strand
ATGGAAATAATAAAACTAACGGAGAAACTCAATCTTTTATAAGTTGGTCTATGTTTTTATCTTTATTCGATGTGAGATTTTCATCCCTTAACAGAAAATGTAATCGCAGTTCCTAGATGATGGAGTGGCGTTGTGTCACATTTTGAAGTCGATGGATTTTTATCGGAAGTGTTTACTGTACAATCTGCACATAATACGATAACATAGTGAAGGCACTTGAAAATTTGTATTAAAGATCTTCAATATTTTAGTGAAGACACCTTTCTCCTCAACTACAAATTTTCTTTTTAAATTGACAACTCTTCCAATAGTTCTTTATTTCGTTATCAGTTCTTCCTGGCAACCTCTACGCAATCTTTGACCACCTGCCAAGTGAAAAGTAGTTTAACGTAAATGTAGTGTTAGTTTCCCTTGGTTACTAAAAAATGAAAAAGTTTAATCTTTTAGATGAGTTAATTCAACATTAAGCAGCATAAATCTTTTTTCGACGTGTAAACTGAATTTACGAAGAAGAGGAAGATAAGAGCAATACTTGTTACCCCATTTTTTGTGAAGTTCAATTATATCGCATTCCTCTTCTGCAGTAATACGACTGTGCTTCAGATTGGGATGGATATAGCTCATCCACTGCAATCTACAACTCTTACCACTCCTTCCAAGGCCTGAATTCGAGCAACTTTTCATTATCTTTATTTACATAAAATCATATTAAGTCTAAGATGTTATTATAAGCTGGATTCTTTGTACCTGATGCTATTGCCAATGCATCCCATTTTCTTTCCCCTAAAACAGCCACAGCATCAACTAATAGCTCATCATCTTCTTCAAGCCAAGGCCCTTTACGTAACCTCTCTTCATGCATGGCTTCAAGTAATTCTTGTTTTAATACTAGCAAAAGTTGCCAAAAAGACAAGGAAAAGGATTGAAAGAAATCTGACCAAAAAATCTTACATGTATGATGTATGGCACAGTAGGTGGAAAACACTAATTAATTTGTCGGAACTCCACTAATGACAAATGAATTTTATCAGCATTAGCAATTCAATTCATTAAGTAATCCAGATGATTTTTCTATTGGTATGCATGCATCACTATTTGTGGTAAAATTTACCGCACTATGTTCATACAGTATCGTAAGTTGTGTATATTCTGCCTCGTAGCGTTCTAGTTGACATCCCCTAAAATTTTCATATCTGGTCTCAAAGCCTGAATAAAAGGAAAGAGAAGGTGTTGGAGAGCTTTCAAAAATATCGATTTTGGACAAAGAGTTGGACTAGTCAAGGTATTAGTACAAAGTGATGGAGGACGTAGGAGGGTCAGCCGAGACCCCTATGGGCTTGCTGGCTGTCACCCAGTGCTTCTGGTCGACTAGGCCGCTGGGAGGTTGCTCAGTAGCTCAAGGCAGCCAACCCCAGTACAAAGTCAGAGCAGGTGCTTTCACACCCGTTCATGTTTAAACTCATTTTCTTTTCACCTCATTGATCCGTTTATTTACCTAATTTCATAAATAGTTGTGACTCAAATAAAAGGTCGATGATTAATATATTTGATTTGAAAAGAGTGAGATCAAAACTTGTTGTAATGTGCTTAGGCGACATTAGTACAAGTACGGGTGATTTCTTGACAAGTCTCGATGCTTCACAAGCCCGCCCGGTTATTCTTTTATAATTTATTTGAAGTCTTGGATAATCAGCATAAAACATTATCACATTTTGTTATGGAACGGATCGTAAGATAATGACAATAATGAAATAATGAAGAAGAAAATAAGTACACAAGAATTAATGTGGAAACCCAATTCAGGAAAACACTACGGGAAGAGGAGAATAATTTACTATAATCAATAGTTTTGTATTTACATCATCAAGATTTCAATAATCTCAATTGAAATTTGAGCTCTCAATTTCTCAATATATTGTTAAATGTGTAGAGAATATAATGAGAATGTTACAATGTTGAGATGCAATGAGAAAATAGTCATATCAACGAGTCGAGCCGAGTTACGAGTCGAAATTCAAAGCTCGGGTTCGGCTCGAGCAAAACTGGTCCGAGCTTTTTAGGACCCCAGCCGAGTCGATTGCTCAGCCAAAAAAATAAGGTTCGGTCCGAGCTTTTGGTTCCAAGTCTTAGTGGGCCAAGCCGACTCGTGTTTTTTATTTTAAAAATTCGATATAAATCTATAATTTTTAATAATGTATTTAGATTTTTTGCAATTTATACGTATTAAAAATAATAACTAAATATTAATATATTAAAAATACATCTAAACTTAAAAAATTAAAAAAAAAATCAAAATCAAAAATAAAAAAAAATTCATGGGCCGGCCCGTCAAACCACATGGGCTAGCCGGCTTGAGCTACGCCCCAAAATGGGGCTCGACCTGGCTCGAGCTTTTTTCAGGTAGAGGTCGGACCGTCGAACTTTTTTGACATCGCTATACACAATGTGGTGAGATATAATTCGATTATAATTTCTTCAACCAAAAAAAAATTTTACACATTTTTTTTGACACATAATCTATATGTAACCTATTATATAATTTCTTATATACAAGTAGTAGTATTCTGAAATTAATTACAAAATTTGTCAATTGTTTGATCAAATTCTTTTTAAATCAAACTACACACACAAATTTTCATGAATAATACTATTTATCATTATGATGATGGAACATCGATTATGTGACAAATTATTTGGAACAATGTGATTGAACAATTCAATTTTTATAGCCTTGCTCAATTTTCATTCTATTTAAGTTTTCTCTTTCTTTTCTGTCTGATTTTCTTATTTATTTAATTTAATTAGAATGTCAAATTGAAAAATGGGTTTCACTTGATTTAAATATTGGGGCTTGGGGAGTGACTTGATAATTTTTTTATTTTTATTTTATATCAAATTTAACCGGTCATTGTAGAAAGAAAAGCACATTGAAACGAGCATGAATTTCAATAATCAAGGATTCAAAAGAACCATCGTATAACTAAGACGTGCTCGCAGAAGTTGAGACTTCTTTTACAAAGAATACAATTGACAATTCAAGTAAGAAGCACGTTTTGACAAAAAATAACAAAAAGTCATCCATAGAACTCCAAATACCAATCACCTTCAAGAGTAAAAACATGGGTCAACTAATTTCAACACGAGAATAAAAAGTTCTCAAGTTGGGTAATATGGTAAAAACCAAATGCAAGAAATACTTCACAAGCCAATCTTAATCTGCAGCACATATTGATACATCTAAAGTTAAATTACTAGCTGCTTAACCTGTAATCCTTAATGATTGGGCAAAGCAAAGTTATAAAGGAAAGAACATAAAAATGAAATACCATGGGAAAGAGGTTCGCCTTTCGATCTAGGATGGGGACTGTTCATTGCACTCCAAAAAAGCAATAGCCATATCCCATCAGCCTTCTTGTGCAGCAGCAGCGCTCAATCTCTGCCAAGTCAGTTCTCGTTGTTCTTCCAACTTTCTCGCCTTTCCTTCCCTTTCTGTATACTGCATTTGACATTCCTCGAACAACTCCACATCCATCTCGAAAAACATTTTTCGAACGTTAACAGTGAGACCATGTACTGCCTGATTCCAATGGGACTGGATATTCTTTTCTAAAGCCTCAAAGATAATTGGCAAAATGACTTTCCGGTTCTGGGCAATCAAGCTTACTACATGTTCATTATTCCACAGAAAGAGTGCTCGTTCCGCAACCTGAAACATTACTTTGCCTCAGAAAATACTGTGAAACTCATGCAATTGCCTCAATTAAAATAATTGATAAACAACTTTAGAAGAAATAGTTTACTTCTCTAATAAGTAATAACAGACGTGATATTTATTTCCTCTACGTTTTGCATGCACAAAGTTAAAAGAAAAATAAAACCTAGGATCCAGACCCAAAACAAGTATGACTTGTTAAAAGAATAACCCCTAATAATCAAACCAAATTTGTAGTTGGCTCCATGAAAATTGAACCTATCATTTCAAAGAAATGAAATATCAATTTCCACCCAATAACCAATTGAAAATATATACAATAGCAGTTATATTGATCTCTTACTACAATATATACTAGCATTCCACAGCAGACAACTTTTTCTCATTAAAAATCACCTGCCACAGAAAGTGCAACAACATAGCCAATGACCAACAGGTTAATCCAATCAGTTCATGAATGATCCACGTGTATGATGATAAAATCCATGAACATCCAGTGGACATTATGTGTTTGTTACACAATCCCTTGGGGGAAGGGAAAAACAAGGGGGACAACAAGTATAAGAGTTGGACAGAACCATTTACTTTAGTGCAGCCTACAAGCAAAGCCACAAAAACAGCACAATGGCCAACACACACGCGCGCGCGCGCACAGAGAGAGAGAGAGAGAGAGAGAGAGAGAGAGAGAGAGAGAGAGAGACTATAAGCCGCATACTTGTTAGCACTAAAGAATGGGTCCAACCAAGAGCAACCTGGGTGAATGATCCCTTGGGGGAAGGGAAAAACAAGGGGGACAACAAGTATAAGAGTTGGACAGAACCATTTACTTTAGTGCAGCCTACAAGCAAAGCCACAAAAACAGCACAATGGCCAACACACACACGCGCTCACACACACACACACACAGAGAGAGAGAGAGAGAGAGAGAGAGAGAGAGAGAGAGAGAGAAGGCAGCTAACTGATTGTGAAATTTGAAGTGCTGACATGTTCCCAATCTTAGATTCATTCAATCACAATGTCATGGAAACATAAATATGAAGTTTTATATCTTTAATTTATGTGGCAATTTATATACCAAAGAACTCCAAATGACCACATCTTAAGATAAAAAATATACTTGAGAGCTTACTTCCTGTAGAATAGAAGCTTAACACTAATTATCTAACAATAAGAGGAGATTTCACAAAGAAGGTAATACTAATAATGTGACATGTAGATCCTAAATTTCAAAATGCAGCACTCATTTTTCAGTCAGCTCATGGAACCTTGTCCAATTTTTTCGGATAAAAAGTAGTGCAATTTTGTAATACTTTTAGGCTTTTACATTATACAAGCCAAAAGTTTCATGGAAGAACAGAAGGCAACAGCGTATGATGAAATTATGACTAAGTTGATTCAATGTATTTAACAAAATTATTTAAACCATTAGTAATGATGGGTGAGTGTACTCAGATGATGATGAGAGTTCTTCTAGGTGGAAAGTAATCCGAGTGATTGATATGTATGTTTTGGCGAGGTTGTGTATTGCTAGTTCTAACAGAAACATAAGATGGTAAAGTAACTATATTGTATAGCATATAGTATCAGCATCACATTTAACAAAATGAACAGTGTGGATAAAAGTATTAACCATCCCCACCTTCAACAGAAAGACAATTAACAGCTACCAACAGCACTAAAAGATGATATAAGAATCCAAATGTGGTGCCAACAGTCACAGTAATTTAAAAGAAGATAATGCCAGAAGAAACTTTTCTTTGATAGACTCTGTGTTCCTCATGCTACACCTTACCAAATATTTCCATTTTCTTTATAATAGCATGGAGAAATAGTTTCCAACATAGCACATGGAAAGTGATACATTTTCTCTCAAGATAAAAAAAAACACTACAAAATGATTATGGGCAAATAAAGTTCTCGGCGTCAAGAAAAATGCAGTTATGAAGTGATGAAGTCATATATTCCAAAAGCAATCAAGCTACCTCCAACAAAGATCGAGACAAGTCACAAGGGACAGAGAGTAGTTGTATAGATGATAGACGCTCATAAACAAGAACTAGAATTGTAGAAGCAGCAGAGGGGGGTGGAGAGAGAGAGAGAGAGAGTGAATAGTTCCACACAAATTGTTGCTATCTCGTTTGCTGTACTGGTTACAGTTTTTGTAAGAAATAAATTCCACGTTGAATAAATATGAAAATATAAAACACAATATAAGGGGTTTGGGCCATCTCTTAACAAGGTTGACTTTTTAAGATAAACTCAAAGTAATTCATTAAACACAAACGTGTAATTCAATTCGATTAAAACTTAAATGAACACATAGATTTCAAGATTGTCCTCAAACGAGCCACCATCTTGTGGGTGTATGTTAAAGGATAAATCTCACACTGAATAAATATGAAACATTAACCAACATATAAATGCTTGGCCTACTCATCTTAACAAGGCTGACATTTTAAGATGGTTTCCCAAGACTTGAGAAGTTTCAACATCATCTACATAACCTTGAGGGGTTGCTCAATTGTTCAGGTCTTGGATTTGCTCCCCAATGGTCACCGTTCAAGTCTCCTTGAAGTCACTGAGTTGAGTATCCGACCGTAAATTACAGAGTCTCGTGGGATTAGTCAAGGTACGCGCAAGTTAGCCCGAACATCCACGGTTAAAAAAAAAACATCTACATATGATCACATGTCTACACATATATGGACAATTGAATATGAGGTTTTGTTCAATATAGAATACGTAAGCGGCCTTTTTTATTGAACCAAATGGTTCTAAACCTTGAGTTCATTGTACATGAAATGGTAGACAAAATAATATTTTGATTTTGGAAACCAAGACTTTTATTTGAAATTATATGTAAATGAAAGAATTAAGTCAATTAGCATGCAAATGTCAAGAGAAATTAGAGGGAGAAAAATCTTTGTTTATTCAATAATCAAGTGTGTAAAATAAAATGCATAAGCCCCCTTTATAATGTTTTAACTAATCTTAGAAACAACTAAAGAAATAACATAAAATATTAAAAAATTTATACGATAAACCTTTTTCTTAAAATAAGAGTCTAAACTTGGAAAGTCTTAAAAAAATATATCTACTATGATCTCCATTATATATGTTCTACCATGTAACAAAGGAATTGGGTGTCTCTATTTTCAATATAGAAGAGGTTTCCATATCTTCTCGTATCAAATCTGACAAAAATATACAAAAACACCTCATTTAATGAGTATTTTGCAATTGCTCGTGCATGCAAATTCCAAGCAAAAATTGGCATTATGACGTGCATGCATGAAATAGGACAAAAGACCCCCCTTCCTTTCATAATTTGGAATGGGACGCCTATTTATAATCCTGCAAACCATAGATTTATGCTGCAAATATATAACTAATAGGTTCCAAATACATGTACTAGTTTTATTTTTTTTCTCGACAACACCCACTTGTTATTGGAGTACACCTTCTAGTGCAGAAGGATTCTAAATTGTAGTTTAGTGGTAGGCTTTCCACGGGAAACACCTTCAATTAGTATTAGTTAAGCAATAAAGGAAGTTTCAAAAAACCACATCGATGAATCTACAAGTTGAAAAGGACCAATATGAGATTCAAAGATCATTTCTGGCCCAGGGTCAGCGACCAGCTACAAGGTTCTTCAGCACTACATTTTTCTACTGCCCAGTATCAAGCTAAGCATGATAGTTAATTTATCAATAACCATTAAATAAATTGTAAGTGTACAAGCACAAGAGGAAAGGGCTAATGATGAAGGGTATTAAAACAAAAAAGTCACAGTTTCTTAATGTGAGTCAATTAGAGTGAAAAAGGATGTTGAATGTCAACTCTGCATTACTTTGACCAGCAAACCTTTAGTTGAGCAAGTCACCAAAATCACATCTAAAGTAGTGGGTGAAAATAAATAATGAGGTCCATGTTTCTCTCCCCATCACAAAAGGATCAGGGTTATAACTTATTACCAACCTCAAGAAATTGAACTACACAAGATAATTTGAGGGAAAAAAACGTAGCATATTTCATGGGACCAAGCTTACAACATTCCTTTAGGATAACTTTTGTAGCCAAAACTAAAAGGGAGACATACGATCACATCCAAAATTCTAATGTCCATCTTCCAGAAATGGTGAATAGACTGCTAGTTATGAAAAAAGCTGTATAAAGCACTGAGATTATTTTGGCACTCTCACTAAAGATCAAATCTGATGATATATCCAAAAGGTGGCAGAAATTAAGAAAAAAACCAGAAGACCAAAATGGACTATAATTAAAAATTTAAAATTTTCCATCACTAAGGCAGAGTCAACATTGCACAAACATGGGAAGTGCATCATATTTAGGCTCCAATCCTTACAAATGAACCAACATCACGCCAAAGGTTCATGCGCCAACATCATTATTCAATTAAGTGTGAGATACAGATCGAAAAGCATGTCTAGTTTGACAAATCAATACATAAAGTAAAAGCTTGAGTAAATGTAGTATATTGAGTAAATAAAAAGAGAGGACAAAAATGCCAGCCACACAAACAACAGAAGCAAGAAAAGATACCATCACTATCACCACTGAAAGAATAACAATTAAAACAAAGATGCATCCAGATCACAAATATTTTTACCATCCAACCAGTATTCATGCAAAGAAAATCAGCAGCATTAATCGAGCACATTAAAATGTAACACTAACAAGATTCATACAAAATTTGCAGAACAAGTAATATAAATCAAGAAGTAAATGTGCATAGAAACTGATAGGTCTAAAAGGAACCAAGTGATTGTGTTGCACCTGAAAGTGAGAGCTGTTGAGGCAACGAGCAATCTGTCTGAAAAGAGGGACCATGCAACGCTGGAACTCTGCAGCCTGGGTTGCCTCCAAAACTTCCTCGAGTTCCCCAAGAAAAAGAACTTCCTTTTGGCAATTGGTGACTGGCCAGTACTTCAACAAACCCCTTATAACAGTATCTGCCAACTTGTAGTCTTTTTCCACAAACTGCGTAATGCAGTACGATAACTGCTGATGGTAAATTGCTACTGTTTTGGGCTTGTGGAGTGGTATCAAAGCGCGGACAAGAAACAATTTGTGCTCCTCCTTCATTGGCAGTGCAAATCCATTAATTATACTTCCAAGAATCTCCAAAAGTTCTCCAATTCCACTGTGCCTCTCTGTCTCATATATAAACCGATAGAAAATATTATTTATTGCCTTCCTAATAAATGGCCTATGCACCATGAACTTTCCATATATTCTATGCAGTATTGTCTTCAAATACTCCCTCTCTCTCATATCCTCAGAATCAAACAAATCAAGCAACTTCAGCACAAAAGAATGATCAATATATCGCTTTGCAATCTTCGTATCTGTATCAGATGAAACCACATACCGCAACAGCAATTCATAAACCAACTGTAAATGGGGCCAAGAAGGGTCGAGGTAAGACTCTTCCTCTTCCGGGTCTAGATTTTCCGAGCCAGTGTTTTCATGAGAGGCTGGAGGCAAGCACCGGAAAATATTCAAGGATATCATTCGTATCATTTCCTCTTGATTGCTTTCAGAAATTTTACCCGACCCGGATTGAATAAACTCTACAAGCTCCACAAGGGTTTGTCTTTTAATCTCCTTTTCTCTCACCATCTTAAGGGTATCCAAGAAATCAAATTGAAAGTAGCAAATTTGGAGTTTCCGCAAGAATAAACTCTGCCGCTCGGTAACTGGGACATCCCGGAACATAGGTAGATTCTCAATGGTTCCGGGAAGAGGAACCATTCCGGCCGTGGCAGGAAGTTGCTGCAATTGGGATGAAACAGGCGGCGCACCACCACGGGAAGCATGGTTAACAACAACAGTGGAGGTAGAGACAGGACCGGAACTCCGTCCAGTCGGAGCATAGGCATAATCAACAGTGGCTCCATCCGATTTGGGCACCTTACGGTGGCCTCTCTTCATGATTTTATTGAACATCTTCCCCCTCTATAATAATTAAAACCCTAACCCTAAACACCAAACATGCATATATATATATATAACTAATTGTTGTGTATAAAAATCTAAATCATGATAAAAAGAAACCGGAAAGGGAGATCAAAAGAAATAAAAAGGTAATTGTGTAATAAATAAAATGGATCTAAACCTGTAATATTCAGGGAGAGAGGGAATATAGCAGGGATAAGGACAACGGGAAGCGATTATAGATTGCCGGCGACTGAAATAATCCGGCGATGAAACCGGCGAGGGTGAAGTATAGATATTGAGAAATACATATACATAAATATTCGGGGGCAGAGAGAGAGGGAGAGAGAGACGAACTTAGGGATTTTTTTTACTAAGGAGGGGCGGAGGGTGGGGTGTACAGTACATCCTTTTGACATTTTGCGGAATTTGTTCCTAATTTTTTATGTCATAATTTTATTTCTTTTTTAATTTTTTTCAAGTCAACGTCAACTTAATAAAAATCGACCGTGATGGTTATGTTATTTANTGAAGTATAGATATTGAGAAATACATATACATAAATATTCGGGGGCAGAGAGAGAGGGAGAGAGAGACGAACTTAGGGATTTTTTTTACTAAGGAGGGGCGGAGGGTGGGGTGTACAGTACATCCTTTTGACATTTTGCGGAATTTGTTCCTAATTTTTTATGTCATAATTTTATTTCTTTTTTAATTTTTTTCAAGTCAACGTCAACTTAATAAAAATCGACCGTGATGGTTATGTTATTTAAAATATCGCCAAAAACTCTTTAAACATAAAATACTCTTTATTTTAGAGAGTCAATATTTAAAATCATGCTTCAAGAGACTCTTTAAATTAATATTTTAATTTAGAGAGTATGCTTGACTCTTCAAATTTGGAGAGTCAAACCCATTCTCTATAATTAAATACATTCAAAAAGTTTTAATTTTCAATGTAAGAAAATAATA
>CAIGRQ010021104.1:0-11958 GCA_903798375.1 Fraxinus sp. D2006-0159 | reverse complement strand
ACAAGGGGCGAAAAATCCTTTGTGTTCTTTTTCTATTATTCTGTAAAGTATGATTGTTTATATTTTATTATAAATCGTTTCCTGGACCAACAATTTGAGCATTCAGAAATTTTACTTAAATGTTACTTTGGCAAGAAATAGCTTCTCAAAAGTGAAATTGCAGAAATCCTCCGAAAAAAAGTTTAAAAAAAATAATAACAAAAAAAGTGCTAAAATGCAGAATCCACACACTGACACTGTACATTTCAAACGGATAACTGATTGAGTGCTCGAACTAACGGCCGGAAATGGCTACTTCTCTCACTCTCTCTCTCAAGCTTACCACTACCAGCACTCTCTCTCCCTTCCATAGCACCAAATTCACAAAACCCAGAAATCTTAGCACCAAAATTCGATGCATAGGATGGGTATGTCCTCACACACACTGGATGATTGATTTATTGTTTGTTTAAGATGTTTTCGAACTTGTTTGACATGTTTAATTTGTGATGGAAGGACCCAGAAGGAATATTGAGATCACCCCAAACAGGGCACTTAGCAAGACTGGAATTCAAGAGGCGCCTTGAGAAAGACGCCGAGGCAAGGGAAGCCTTCGAACGCCATGTCCGAGAAGAAAAAGAGCGCCGCCGAGCTCTTCGAGAGGTGAGCAAGACAAATTACTTCATAATATTAATCGATGAATTACTCTCTTTCACTCGGGTTTGTTCTGGCATCCAATTCAGAAGTTTTGATGACTTGAAACAAGTAAAAAGATAACATTTTTATTAAAAGTAAGTTAACCAAAACGTTTAGACAAAAATAAATAAATAATAAATTTAAAAGTAATTTTTACATCTTTTGAACTTGGCCAAACATGATTGTATGGCATTTTGATGTTGGCATTAGTCTCGGGTGATACCGGATACTGCGGCCGCGCTGGTGGAGTATTTTCTTGATACTGAAGCTCAGGAGATTGAATTTGAGATTGCAAGAATGAGGCCTCGGTTAGTTCTTTTTTTATACACCGCTTGATTATTCTTTGCCTAGTTGCTTTTATCAGGCATATTTTTATTCAGTTCTAGTTAAGTTTTCCTTTAGTATCATATATGGCCATAACTTTTGGAGATGGATATACCAGCCACAGGGCTCGGATACAGTGTTAGACAAAGTTACAGATAAATGCTTCACAGAAACAGAGATCCGTTTAAAAATGTCTTCATTTTGGACATAGATGCATGAACACATCAGTCTCAATAATAGACATTTTAACACAAACTAGATATTACAGAATACTTTGTCAGTCTGTTGGGGTTAGTGTTAGGCAACTTGTACTATTAGTCATGCCTGTCTGCAAAAGATTAGACACTTGTTGAGTGTCAGATTACATTGTGTCTGGCATATATATGGCGTGATACACGAATTATCAGAATACCTAAAGCATGAATTCCTTTGGAAAGATGGTGAGATGTGATGTTGTAGGTAGTGATGATGATGAAGATTGAGTCTTCATCATTTATTTTAGTCATTATTTTAATTTTAGTCTTTGTCTACATTTAGTCTTTATCTAGATTTTAGTCTTTGCCTAATTTTTAGTTATTGTTTTAAATAAGGATTGTAAGCCTTAACAGCGGTTAGTGATTTTTGAATTGAAATAAAAGAGATTTTGAAGTTTGCTAATCTCTTAAGTTCTCGGTATTTGATATTTAAAAATCAACAAGTCCAAATTCTTTGTATTCATGCACGATTCAAAGAGTTGGTCTTTATCTACATTTAGTCTTTATCTACTTTTTAGTTATTACTTTAAATAAGGGTTGTAAGACTTAGCAACAGTTAGTGATTTTTCAATTGAAATAAAATAGATTTTGGAGCTTGCTAATCTCTTAAATTATTGGTATTTGATATTTAAAAATCAATAAGTTCAAATTCTTTGTATTCATGCGCGATTCAAAGAGTTTTTGATGTCTAGATTTATGGTTTTCTTAGGAATCAATAGAATCTCGAAGATGATCATGTTGTAGCTCATTTGGAGTCAACAGAACTTCGATAACATGTTCATCATATTATTTTTAATGCTTCGTCCCCTATAGAGTGAAGTTCGTTCCTAATAGAAACAAGTTGGTATTCGTGAAATCTAATGACAAAAATTCTATATTGGGATGAAACAATTTTTACTCATTTCAGTAATTCAAAGGTTGAAGAATCTTTCCATTTCAGTTACGGCCATTCTCCAATCTTCGACGAAGAAATTAAAGAATTAGTGGATTTGGGTAATGACAGTTACAATGGGCCTTCAATTTCCATGAAGAGATTGAAGAATTTTTCGAATTGGATAATGGCAAATTCAATAATGTTCTAGTTTCTCACATATCAAAATCTTTGAAGAATTGTCCAAGAAACATGGCAAATTTTGGGGAGGAGGCGATAACTATGTCCTTAGTTTTGAAACACTTATTTTACTATTTTGATATTGAAGAAATATGGACGATTGAGCATGGAATTGCTATTCATGTCCTGGTAGATATGCAACTTTAATGAAATTGAACAAAGCAGTTAATGAACATTTCATTGAGCTAACAAATAGATAGTACTTGTCACGAGGAGTTGGATGAAGAATATAGTGCAAGTCAAGGATGAATCTTCATTAATCGGAGGAGAATGATGGAGATTGAGCCTTCATCGTTAATTTTAGTCTTTATCTAGATTTAGACTTGATGAAGATTAAGTTTTCATCATTAATATAGTCATTATTTTTAATTTTAATCTTTATCTAGTTTTTAGTTATTTCTTTAAATAAGTGTAAGCTTTATTGACAGTTAGTGGTTTTTAAATTGAAATAAAATAGATTTTCAAGTTTTTTAATTTCTTAAATTCTCAGTATTTGATATTTAAAAATCAACGAGTCCAAATTCTATGTATTATTGTGCTAATCAAAGAGTTTTTGATACCTAGGTTTTTGGTATTCTTAGGAATCAATCGAATTTGGAAGGTGATCGTGTTGCTGTATTCTTTTGGAATAAACAAAACTTCGATAACGTTTCGTTCATCGTTTCTCATTTCTAGCTTCCACCTCCCTATGTTAGATGATTGGGTTTAAAGTCGGGATACAGAGGAAAGGAGCGAGAGTTGTGTCTAGGTTGGTGAAGCCTATTATTAACTGAAAAGGAGCCAAATTATATGCAAATGGAGGACTAACCTCCTATTGGACGTGTGCCTTTCAAGAAACTTGATCCTTCCAAGAATTTAGCTTGTATTATCTTTTTGAAACCCATCCTCTCTCCCTTAAGCTTAAGGTGGCTAGATGGAGCTAGCATGTTTTCAAAGAGATTCACCACGGTGAAGATCTTAGTTCTAGAATGATCATGAAGGATTAACAGAATCTAGAAGGGTAAGCGTACTATAAGAAATCCATAACTCTATGTAATGATTTTAAAGAATCCAATGAGAACCCATAGGATCTAAGAGAGATCTTTGCTGTGGTCACACACATGAGATAGAGTTGAAGATATCCCCCATAAGCTAAATATCTTAAAGGTGTCGAGCAGATCTTCAATAAACCATAAATGACTAAAAGATTCAAAACACCTCACGATGGAGATTAAGGAATCCCTTGTGAGCTAGGAATCGGGATACTTTGAAAAGAACTGGAGGATCAGCTTTTAATTGCTATATATAAACGAGGAATCCAGGTCAAACTTTCTCTGAGTTCCTTGTACAAAATGGAGATGTAAAAGATTCACTTCATTTCTTTTCCTCTCCACTCCCTTGGAACCCTTTTAATGAGGTGGTAAAGGTCTAAGCTCTATGTATCTGAATATATGGAGTTTAGCACGACCTTACTTCATAGATTCAAAAAATGGGACCTCAGAACTTGCATTCAGTGTTCTATAAGATGCTTGATTGTGGATTATATAAAAGTGGGTTGGTTTATGGCAAAGAGATTAGTGCGTAGACCTACTTTTGTTATACTAGGAAGGTGCAGTAAAGTTCTAAAGTTCCATTTAATGCATGTTCTCTTTATTTTCAAAGAATTATTTTTTGTTATTTTAATTTAAAAATATAACTGTACTCGTTTCCAATTAGAGATGACCGACAGAGTCCATCCGATTGGGCCCTTTGTTCCTATTTACCAATGTCCAGTGGAGCAAGTGAATCAAATACAAACCTCATGAGGCAAAGTAAATTTATTCCCATTTAGAATAGCGTTTGATGAATAATTTATGAAATGTTTAAAATTTTGTACTTTTTGAAACAATGCTTTCAACTTATTCAAAGCTTGCTGTTTTGTAAATATAAGTATTCCATTCCAATATATCATTGTACTGTTTTTGTACATAATGAGGGATGAATATCATACTATAACATCAGTACAAAAAAACTATGCAGATTGAATGAGGAATTTTTCTCGCACCTGAAAGGTGAACTGGGGAAACTGAGGTTTGCCGTGTCAAAGACTCAGGTTTGTCTTTACAATTTTTTTGACTTGGTTTCTGCGAGATGAATGAGAAGAAGCAAGCATCTACAATGATTTTGTTTTATAGGAAATGGAAGACAGATTGATAGAACTGGAAGCACTCCAAAAGGCTCTGCAGCAAGGAACAGGTCTTGTCAAACACCCTAAACTTTTCAGCCAAAACTTTTCTATCACAATTGGTACTCTATAAGACCCCAACCTATCTATGTTGTTCTCTGCAGAAGCCTATGATAAAATGCAAGATGAACTCGTAAAAGCGAGGAAGAACTTAATGAAAATTTTGACATCGGATAATGTCAAGACTACTGTATGATACTTTTCTTATCTCATTACATCGTAGTGTTGTCTCTCCTGATTTTCGTTTGGTCACTCAGAGCTGGCTTGTATGCAATGCAGCTATTGGAAATGGTTGAGCAGAATGAGTTGAATAGATCCTTGTTGATGCTTCTTGATGAAAATATTGCGAATGCATATCAGGCTAACCAGGTGAGAGGTCAAATATTATTCTATCTGATCCAGATGAATTTTCTGGAGTTGTTTTCTTTATTTATATTATTAATATCAAGAAATCTTTGAAAGTGATCAAACTTTGGAAAAAGAAAAAAGAATAACATATCTTCTGAAATTAAAGAGAAGTTAGAGAGAGGTTAACAGATTCCACTTGTTAGGCAATTTGGTAAAAAAAATATCAAATTCCTGATACTACAATCAGTGGATCAATGAAAAACATATTGATAAGTTGATGTCCACTGGAAGCGTTCTCTATATTTCTAAAGGTTAAATTGGAGGACTGCAGATTTCAACTGCTTTTCTAGACCCTAGGGATAACCAACCTGGCCCAGTGCCTGTAAAAGGAGGGGTAAGGAGGAAGGATCGAGCCCTTTCTTTTAGGCATAGGATTCTCTCAAAACTTTGGTTAGGATCAGAAGGGAAAGCAGTATATATTAACTTACCATTTTTTCGTCGTAACATAAATGTTTACATTTTTCGCTTGTTATTCCTTTCACACAATCCTACCTCCAACTTATCGGAAATTAGAAGGATTGAGACTGTGTGCGAGGAAAGATCAAGTGTCCCCCCTTGCCTTCCTCGATACCTCACCGTCCTATAAACTAGGCATTAAAGTCTTTTAACTTCATCTAATCCTTAATAAATAGTATTTCTCCATAAGCTTGATAATAGGTGCTTTTCCCTGCCCATTTGTATGCCATATGTGAACATCTCTTTATAAACCTGACAAATTCTTTTACAACCTTCGAGCAGACAAGCTTCTGATTTTGCTTCCAGCTTCCTAGTTTTAAGAACAAATTCATAGATCATAGAATATCACACATAAGACTGACATGACAATTTACTGTCAAAGGCAATATATTTTTCTCACAAAGAAAAGTCTCAAAGGGATAGGTGATTACTTTTAAAAAGTCGAAGTATATGCAGAAGTGAAAAAATTATACATATTAAATTGATGTTCCTCTCTTATAGTTTACTTAGTGTTGTCTAGTTCTTGCTTTACCTAAAACGAAGATGAAGTGCTAAAAGAGGACCATGTGAAGCGTATCAAAATTAAAGTATTAGCATGTAAAGTGTGTCAAAAGTAAAGTATTTGTTCTATGTGTAAGCATTAGAGTGTGTAAGTAAAGTATGTGTAAATAAAGCTGAAGGATTCTTATCCTTTTGACAAACTACTGTAAAATAATGTAAAGAGGTGTCACTGCGTTACTTAGTGGTCAAGTTTGTAACAATTGTTATGCAAGCTTCAAGTCTAGGCCGTCTATAAATAGAATAATGTGAGGTCATTGTGATCATCTAAATATCATATGATAGTCGATTTCCTATCCTAACTTTGGAGATTCCATCTCCAAGCCTTGTAACATCTCTTTAATAATATCATGTGTTCCAGTTCATGTGTTTAAGCTTTTGTCATGCTATTATTCCTCCTCTGTAGTTGTAACCTTGGTATAAGAGCTATAACTAAATAAGCTTTGTTTTGCCAACCTTTATGGTAGCTCAAGTCATTACCTTCTTTCTATTTCCTCTACCGGTTTGTAGTGCCATGTTCATCCCTTAAACTTGACTTTTGGAGGAGTATGCTATGGGGTTGCCTTGAAAAGGATCCTCAATATCAGAAACTCCTAAAGTCAGAAGTTTTGACAAGATATCTCATAGTAGTCTTCATATAGAAGTAGTAAGCTAGTACCTTGAGGTTTTGTCACTCTATGGAGATGATATTGGGATCTATGAATCGGGAAAAAGGATATAGAAGGAAACCAGACATAAAATATGAATTCAACTCCTAGAAACTTCATTTTCTTCTAGTTCATCCTCATCTCACCCTGAAAGAAAAAAAAAATTCTTCTAAAGTAGAATATCTTTATGAAGTTGAGTACCTAGATGGAGGAAGCAAAGTACCAATCACAGATTCTCTATCCTAAACCCATATAATGCTTTCACAAGACCTACCACCTTCATAAAGCATGTTCTGTCACCACCACGGTTAACATTTGCTAAGGAATTAGTACTAGCCTTTTGACTTGGAGATAGATCTCTGAACTGAGAATAGGATGATTTACTAGGATAATTATGACTTCCATTGACTCTATTTATGGATAACCTAGACCTAAAGCTTGCACTAAGTAAGGAACATCAACACCACTTTACTTCATTCTATAGTATCTTGTCAGAAGGATTATAATCCTTCAGCTTTATTTACACATAATTTACGTGTATCTTACTAATGCTTACACATGGCACAAATACTTAACTTCTGACACATATCACATGCTAATACTTTACTTTGGAGACACTTCACATGTTTCTCTTTGCTATATGAAAGTTAGACTAGCTATTAGAGAAATAAGCCATTTCTCTTTGGATAGGAAACTTAGGCAGGAAAAGTCAATGTGAAAAACTCACAAAGAAAAGCAATGTTAGAAGATTCAGCTAAAGGTTCTTCAAGTTAATGTTTGAAACATATTTAAGTGAAGGAATCTAATAGAAGAAAACTTTTCAGATATTTTACATGTAAACTTGTGTAAAAAACAGGTTCTGACACTGCAAATATAAGTACTGTCTTACCGAAAATGTTAGTTTTTCCTTACATTATATATGTCTTAGGGAAGTAGAAAGTTTTGGATAAGATAAAATTATCATCTCTTACGAAATAAGCAGCCAGAGGCGCCTCAATGATGAGATAGATACCTAAGGTTGTAAAATCTTTGAGGATAAATGAAGTAGACACTGGAAAGAATTTAATGTTCTGTGATGAAAATAAGAGCATAAAATCCCTATTGTGTTGGCTTGACCATTCATAAGTGGAAACAGAAAAAAGTGTCCTTAATGAAGACGTTTACTATCTTCTCTTGATTCAATACTTCAACTTCAGTGTCCAAGAAGATACTCTTGCTTTCTCTTGAACCATATTACTATTACATAAAATGAGTGAATCGTCTTTTTTCTATTGCGTCTCTTGAAATTTATTCAATGATCATCTCTTTGGGAAGAGTCTTGATCCCATCTGACTTCTCCAATAGTAAGAATGAATGGTTGATATTATATTTTGAACTATATTTTAACACAGCATCGGTTGAATATAACATCATTCAAATAATTGACTTTTTTTTCCCTATATTTACACCAATTCAGTTGAATATAATATCATTCAAAAGTCCAATTCGTGCATGCCAATAAGGCACTAAAATGAATCTGACTGCAAATTCTGTTGAATGAAATTGTTGTTCTTTGTGGGATAGTTTGATTGAACGTCATCTATGTCAGCATCCTTCTAAGAAATTTACTTCACTTCTTCAAATATGTGCTTTGTCCTTCAGTTGAATACTAGTGAATCAAATATAAATATTTCTATCTCCACTAGCCTCGTTCTTTAGAAATTTGAATATGATGGAAGTTTATTCGGCACCTATATCTGCAAACTCACTCAATGAAATTCTTAAGTAATGTTTAACGAGTGTCTTGTAATAAAAATCAAGATCTATAATTCACAAATCTAATGCATTCAACTCATATGAACTGACCAATTTAGAAGGATCTGTCTAGTTGTTAAGTAGTGTTTTTCCAATTAAAGTTTCTGCGAAATTTTGTGTTAAATTCCCAATCTTTATTAGTGTGTTAACCTTTGAGCTGCAGAAACAAGCCGCTGAATATATGGAAAAGCTTCGGGGGGCTATGCTAAAGTACGTAACTGTCTGATGCATGTAAGAATTTGTGCTGAGTTATTGATATTGTGGTTTTCATTTTGAGGAGTAACCGGATGCTTTATTATCATATCAGACAAGTTTTGGTTGTATCGGGAATAACAGTATTATAACAGTTTCATAATTTTTCTTGTATAGTTTTCAGAATGATAGATACACAAAGACAAACTTATAGCCATGCAAAGCATGTTGGTAACCTAAATTTGCAGTAACTTTTTTGCGAGAATTTTATTGTGTAGAAACCAATGGAATTGGAAGTTAAGTTACATTGTATAATATTGTTTAGAACAAGAAGAATTACACATTGCGTGTTTGGTCTAGGATTGTATAGCTCTAAAGAAAAAGAAGCTGAAATCTTAATTATTATTTAGTAAAATCTTATGTAATACTATGTAACAAATATACTCTACTAGTAACACTAGAACTCACCAAAATGTTAGCTCTCTGAGATTTTATTAGTTAAAGCCATGAGCAATTACGACCATCAAGACTTTGAGCAGGGGCGGAAGGACTAGCGCAGGCATCTGCAGTAAACTTTGGGCAGCCCCCATTTATCAGCAACCCAACTTATGCTTAAAAAAAAGGGGGGAAATTCATATCTAAGGTGTATTCTTTACCTCAATTCAAAAGTAAGGTAAATAGTTTGAAAATTCAAAAATCAAGTATGGATTTAATTAATTAAAAATATTTATTAAATAACGATAATAAAGTCACAGTTTGTGATTAATGGTTACAGATTCATAATTATAAGTTACAGATTTTTTTACTGGTCACATATCATCAAATTTTTTGATCACGGATTATTTCGAGATCACAGATCAAAAAATTTGTACGTCACGGATTATTTCGAGGTCACAAATTTTTAAATTAGTTGGTCACATATTATTTTTGAGTCGCGTATTAGTAAATTTTTAGGTCACAGTTGAGTAATTGGTCACGGATATTACCAAACATTTGGTCATAGATTACTAAACATTTGGTCACAGACTACCGTCGCTACCACTATGGCCACCACCACCAATACTGCACACAGCACCATGCCCAACCGCCGCCACCAACATCTCTACATGCACCACCGTCGATCGCCACCACCATCATCTACCCACCAATGCACACCGGTAATGCCGCCACCACCTACGCCCACAACACACAACAGAACCACCACGGAACCTACACGATTCAGCTCACATACACCACAGATCGGCCACTTCCACCACCACACCAACAACCATCGTCACCGCCACAACCCTACCAATGACCATTGTCACCGCCACATCGCACCAACACAATCGGCTTCCACACACACACAGAAGAGTCATCGCCGGAGAAAACAAAAGTAGAATCAGATGCGCGATGACCTTGTTTGGATCCAGGTCGTCCCTGGTTGGTGAGCGAACGCGTTCAGTCGGCGATACGCCCTAGCTTCTCGGAGCGGGAGAAAGGGGCAAACGGCACATTGGAGGGATGATTTGGTATAGAAAGTGTAGGAGAAGATGATTCCGATTGAGAGAGGAGAGGGAGATACGGCAGGGGAAAGGAGGGAGGAGGATGAGAGAGAGAGAGAGAGAGAGTTGAGAAATTAGGGATAGGTTTTAATATATTACCTGATTTTTGAATAATGAAAGTTGCTCCCTGATTTTTGAATTCAAATCTTTAAACACCTGAATTATTGTAATTTCCCTAAAAAAAATGAAATTGCTGAACTTTTGGCCGTCCCATTTATGAGCAGCCCAACTAACAATCTATCCCGGGCTCAAGTTTTGTTTCCAAGCTGACGACGGTACCTCGCATAAAATCGAGAGAACATCGAACAATGAAATATTGTATAGAGGTTATGGAAGACACAATCGATCATCTAAGCCGTTCCATCAAGGAACTCGGGCTGTGTCTCACTGAACAGAGTTTTGTGTGGCATGTCAGTAATGTGCAAACATGGGTTAGCGCCACGCTAATGAACGAAAACTTGTGCCTCAGACGGATTTTTGGGGCCAATGCTAAGGTCACAGTAAGGAAAAAGATGCTTAGAAATCTGGCACAAGTTACTAGTGATGCACCTGCTTTGGTTAATCGGTTTGCAGCTAGACATAGAGCTGAAGAAACCACAAATTCTCGAGAAATTGAGGTCTTAGGTTGTTGGGTTTGTGTGTAAATCTTGTTAGTTGTAAGTAGTTAAAATCCTCAATTGTCTTACTCTTATTCAATATAATAAAAATATTAGGCCTGTTTGATCGCAAAGGTGGAAAATAGGTGAAAAAAAAATATTTTACAGGGAAAAGATTTTTCTAGAAAATGTTTTGCTGGGAATTGTAATTAAGTGTATTTGATTGGTATAATTTTCCACCCGGAAGTTTTTTAAAATTTTGAATATTTTTGTTCACGTTTGACTCTATTTTACATGAAAATTGTCCATTAAAATGAATTTTTATTTTACAATTGATTATGAAATTTGTTAACATTGCAAAAAAAAAAAAAAATTTGCTCGAAAACTATTTTTTCACCATTTTTTCATCAAAGTTTAGTGTTCGTTTTGGCTTCGTTTGACATGAAAATTATCCATTGAAATGATTTTTTTTTTCAATTGTTTATGAAATTTGTTACCATTACAAACAAAAAATAAATAATAATAAAAGTTAGAACCTGAAAAATGAAAAACTTTTTTCATTTTCCATAGAATTTGTTGTGTATCAAACACAACCTTATAGATTTCGTCTTACTTTTCTTGTTGACTTCATATTTGCTAATGCATACTAAACATGATATTTTTCTCACACACCACTTCTTGAGTATATAACTACCAGTACTATTGGTATTTAACTTCAATCTATGTGAAAGGAATGAATCTACAAATTTACATTTTGAAAAAAGCCTAGGAATGGAAAAGGAAAAAAGGGCACAGATGCACATGGTTCCAACATCGTAAAGAATCAATGTACGTGAAATCTCAGGAATAAGAATTTAGCCATTTGTACAGATTTTTTTCATATCCTACTAGACGGTGCAGTGTTGACAGTAGATGATTGGATAAAAATAGACTTTTCAAACCATCCATTGACAAAATATCATATGGCAATCAGTCAAGGTGGACAAATAATTTTGTACACCAAACATGATTTGCACAATAAATATAAATACACCCCACAAAGTGATTTGCATGCCACATGAACCCCAACTGCCCATAAAGCATAGTTAGACCAACATTTTGAGGTATTCTGTCCACTTTTTTTTTTTTTTTTTTTAATAATCGTGAATGTTCGGATCAGTTTGTGCGCACATCGATCAATTCCACGGGACCCTGAA
>CAIGRQ010021095.1:0-11509 GCA_903798375.1 Fraxinus sp. D2006-0159 | reverse complement strand
GGTGGGAATGGACGACCCGCCCCGTTGCCATCCCTAGAATTTAGTAGCAAAAAACCCCCTAGAATCTAGTCCATGTGCGAATATCCTCCTATATATTGGACATCACAGAAAACCCACCATGTTTTAAAACCTTTTGTTTGAAAAAGTCCACTTTCGTCAAGATCTGTTAGTTTAATCGTTGAAAACAATAAAAATTGCTCAAAATTAAAAAAGAATAATTGCAATTAAAATTCTAAAGGTTTTTTTTTTTTTTTGAGAATTATACCCAAATTTTTTATAGTGAAAATTGCAGCAGTGGTCCCAAACACCATCCCATCCCCACCCACTTCCTATCAACATCACCTATGGCAAAACCAATCCAATCCAGGAAAGCCGTCGAACTCGCCACCGACCCGCCACTATTGCTGCAACCCCAGATTATCGAAAAAACAGAGCACGTGACTACCCAGAATGTTTTTATAGAATCACAATCAAACCAAAAAAACACAAGCACAAGCACAATTACAAAATTGTTGACAAAATGCCATATGGTGGCCCCCTATTGGCGGGCGTAAAAAATTGAAGATTGTGAAGAAGTCATTATATGAAAATCAATGGGTATTAATGATTTCACGTTTCTTAGTCTTAAAAAAATAATAATTCTACTCGTACAAATGAATTTGACAAAGAATTTGACAAAATGCCACATGGCGACCCCTATTGTCTACGACGAGCATTTTGTCAAACTCTTTTGTACAAATAGCATTTCTCTAACAAAAAATGGTATTTGTGAGAACTGTGGAGTTGAGGACTTGGTTTTCTAAAGAATGTTGGATTTTTCCGGATTTTGGTTTGGTACGTTGGTGGTGGGGTGCATGGGGTTGGGGTGGGAAGAAGAATAAATTTTATTTTTTTTCTTTTCGATCTTTTGATTTAATTAATTTAATTTAATTCGTTTTTATGTGAAAAATACAATATATATATATATATATATATATATATATAGGAATAAATTTTAAAGATGTGGTACAATGTGTGGCAAATATAAAAAATTTAGGTATAATTTATAAAAAAAATAAAAGTTTGGATACTATAACTGCAATTATTTATTTTTAATTTTGACATTTTTTAATTTTTTAACGAAAAATCAAACGGATCTTGACAGTAGAGTGTATTTTGCACAAAGGGTTTCAAATAGGGTGTTTTTACGATTTTCAATAAGTAGAGGGCATATTGCACATGAAAAAGTTTTTAAGGGGATTTTCTAATATTAATCCGAAAATATAACTATATAGCCCCTGTTTGAAACACATTTCTTAGAGAGTAGAAATTTTGGAATAGTGATTGATGTGAGAATGTGTGGTGAAAAAATAATGAATTTTTTTTATTTGTGTGTAATATTATTTTATTTGAAGAATGTGTGGTTGAAATGAAGAATGAGAATAAGAAAGAGAAAGAGAAAGAGAAATTAATGGGTGTCAAACGAGGGCATAGAAAATCAAAATAAATGAGGTACAAAGTGAAAATGTTCGAAAATTGAAGGGGCACCACGGAAACAATCTTTACGATTCGCATATTTTCATTTTAAACTTTGAATTGAACACTTTTACGCCAAAACAACAGAGAGAGAAGAATCTTCAAGCACACAATCAATGCGCGAAGGGTTCAGGTCGAACGTTGTAGGAATCTTTGTTCTTTCTCCTCTGTTTCAATTTCGCAGTCACCAATTTTATATAGATTTGAACCTGTCTAAAAATATGCACAATATCCATAATCAATTAATTCTTTGATGCAGGAACGATTAAACCAAGGCTTTTTCATCTTGGTTTTTTTCATTTGAGTTTCGACAGAATAAATGTAAGACCCAAACCAATGTTTTTAGAGATAAGGATAACAATTCTGGGTTTTGATTTTTACTCATAGATATAAAAGGTCGATATATTTGCAACGATATATTGTTTGAGATTATTGATTTTGAGTTTTTGGAGATCGGTTTTTGTTGCTTGTTATTAGAAATGTGATTTGGGGGGTGTTTCTTATTGGAAAAGATTTGTATGTAATTCGTAGCTTGTGCATATATAATGTTGTCGAAAGGGGATGATAGGAAGAAAATTACTGAGAAATCTGGAAATGGGAATTTTTTAAATGAGCTTGAAACTATAAGTAATGCTATATATACGAATAAAATGTGGGAGACAGCTGCAACTTCGACGGTTAGCAGTCGATCCAATTCTGTTGGAAAGCTCCATTTAACTGAACCCAAGATCAATAGGAAGGAATCTAATAATAATATTAAAGATTCATTTGAGGAGAAGAAGTCCATTTGGAGTTGGAAGAGTCTAAAGGCATTGACTTATGCCCGAAACCGGAGGTTCAATTGTTGTTTCTCGCTCCAAGTCCATTGCATTGAGGGGTTACAAGAGTTTTTTAATGATACTAGTCTTGTTGTGCACTGGAAGAGGAGAGATGGTGAGCTGATGACACAACCAGTTAGGGTCTATAAAGGAATAGCCAAGTTTGAAGAACAGTTGACATATTCATGTCCTATTTATGGTACAAAGAATGGTCCTAATCGCTCGGCAAAGTATGAAGCAAAGCATTTCTCATTATATGCTTCAGTGTATAATGCTCCCAAGCTTGATTTGGGGAAGCATCTAGTCGATTTGACAAGGCTGCTTCCTCTAACTTTGGAGGAACTGGAAGAGGAGAAGAGCTCTGGGAAGTGGACAACCAGTTTCAGGTTATCGGGTAACGCTAAAGGTGCAACTTTGAATGTCAGTTTTGGATATATAGTCATTGGGAATAAAAAGTCAGGGCCTTCCAGCAACAGTAGTTTTTCTGGAATTCAAAGCTTGAGGCAAAATAGTGCAAATGTACCAAAACTCTCAGGGCAATTTGATCAAGCAAATGAACTGGGGATTCGGCGTGCAGGAAGTCTTCCGGCAATGTCGTCTATTTCATGTCAATCTTCAGAATACATAAAGGATCTTCATGAGGTTTTGCCAATATCAAAGTCAGAACTGTATGGTTCAGTGAATATGCTCTATCAAAAATTTGATGAAGATATGTCAAACGTGTCAGTTCACCCCAAACCAGAGTCTGATTCTTTTACTGCACCTGTTGAGCCTCTTAATGAGGATTCAGTTGATGCTGGTAAGGAAAGTCCGGAAACTGAACGTGATAGTGAGTTTTCTGTCATAGAGGAAGGAGTTGAAGAGTCGACAAGGGAGGAGGTGAAATCACAAGATGAGTCATTGAAGGTTGCTGAAGGTTCTGCATCAGAGATCCTTGAAACTGATAGCACCATTGAGATACCAGTTGATGAGGATGCCAACCTTCATCCCTTGGTCGTAGAAACTGGGTGTGATCGTGAGTATTCTGTCATAGAGGAAGGGGTTGAAGCGTTAACAGAGCAGGTGAAATCACAAGATGATTCATTGAAGGTGGCTGAAGGTTCTGCAGCAGAGATCCGTGGAACTGACAGCACCGTTGAGATACCAGTTGACGAGGATGCGACCCTTGATACTTTCGTTGTGGAAATTAGTTGTCAGAAAGATGAGTCATCTTTCAATGACTGCAATTCTGAAGAGAATAAAGTGTGCCCCACAGAATTACTGATGAAAGAACTGGAGACGGCGCTGATTTGTGCCTCTGATTTGGTAAAAGAAGAATTAGATTCTCAAGGAGATGAAACTGATGCTTTATGCACGGAAGATCACTTGGATATTAAATCCGGTCATAGAGATCATGAGAAGGGAAAATCACTTAGCTTGGATGATGTTACTGAGTCTGTTGCTAGTGAATTCTTGGACATATTGGGGAGCGAGCATAGTCCATTTGGTTTCAGTTCTGAAAGTGAGCCTGATTCTCCAAGAGAGCGCCTACTTAGGCAATTTGAGAAGGATGCTCTTGCCAGTGGGAGTTCCTTATTCAACTTTGATATGGACGATTATCAAGAGGAATTTGTTGGTGATGTTCAAATGTGTTGTGGGTGGGGAAATGTCTCTGAGGAGTTTCATCATTCATCAACAATTGTGAACTATGAGGAGATGACCAAGATAGAAACTGATGCAATGAGGACTAAAACAAGGTCCTCAATGTTGGAGGACTTGGAGTCTGAAGCTTTAATGCGAGAGTGGGGACTAAATGAGAAGGCTTTCCAAAGTTCTCCACCTAGTAGCTTAGATGGGTTTGGGAGTCCAATTGATATGCCTCCTGAAGAGCCTCCACTGTTGCCTCCCCTTGCAGAAGGTTTGGGTCCCTTTGTTGAGACCAAAAATGGAGGATTTTTGCGGTCAATGAGTCCTGCACTTTTCAGGAATTCCAGAAGTGGAGGTAGCCTAATTATGCAGGTGTCTAGTCCCCTGGTTGTTCCTGCAGAAATGGGTTCTGGTGTAATGGAAATACTACAGGGTCTGGCCTCTGTTGGGATCAAAAAGCTTTCGATGCAGGCTAATAAATTGATGCCCTTGGAAGATATAACTGGGAAGACAATGCAACAAATAGCATGGGAAGCTGTCCCCATTCTGGAAGAACCCAAGAGGTTTGTTGTTGTTGCAGCCTTGCTAAATGCATGTATCAGTACTCGTATAATTCATATTTCAAAGTCGACAATCTTACACCAGCTATAGTTTTATTTACCTGTTTATCCCTGTTTCAGGCAAGGGTTATTGCAGAATGAGTCAGAAACCATGCAAAACATACCTGGTGAGCAAAAGAGAGTCAAAGGAAAAAATTCTGGACCCAGGTCGGGTAAGCTCACATCAAGTTCGATTGACAGTGAAACACAATATGTATCCTTAGAAGATCTTGCTCCTCTGGCCATGGATAAAATTGAAGCCCTATCAGTTGAGGGCTTGAGAATACAATCTGGCATGTCTGATGGGGACGCACCTTCAAACATCAGCCCACACTCCAATGGTAAATTTTCAGCCCTGAAGGGAAAGGCAGACAATTTTGACGGCTCCATATGTCTTGATGGGACTGGTGGATTGCAACTGCTGGACATTAAGGACAATGGTGAAGATGTTGATGGATTGATGGGTCTATCTTTACCACTTGACAAATGGATGAGGCTAGATTCTGGTGAAATTGATGATGAAGATCTCACCAATGAACGAATGCCTAAAATACTTGCAGCCCATCATGCTACTTCAGTAGACTTGTTTCGTGGAAGATCAAATGTGGAAAAGAGACGAGCCAAGGGTAGGAATTGTGGTCTATTGTGCAATAACTTCACTGTTGCATTAATGGTGCAGTTGCGTGATCCATTACGGAACTATGACCCAGTTGGCACCCCAATGCTTGCTCTTATCCAAGTCGAGAGAGCGTTTGTCCCACTTAAACCCAAAATCTATGGGATTGTATCACAAGTGAGAAACTATGAAGAAGAGGAAGAAGAACCCAAGGCTGCTAAAAAAAACATGATTGAGGCAGAAAAAGAAGAGGAAATCCACGAAGAACTCATTCCTCAATACAAAGTAACTCAGGTGCACGTTGCAGGTTTGAAGACTGAGCCAGGTAAAAAAACGAAGTTGTGGAGTTCAAAAAATCAACAAAACTCTGGGTCCCGTTGGTTGCTTGCCAATGGAATGGGGAAGAAGAATAAGCATCCAATGATGAAGACAAACTCAGTTGCCAAATCTGCTGCTCTTGCTTCTTCGTCCATGACAACTACAGTGCAGCCTGGTGATACCTTGTGGAGCATCTCTTCTCGAGTTCATGGAACAGGGGATAAATGGAAGGAACTTGCTGCACTGAATCCACGCATTCGGAATCCAAATGTCATCTTCCCGAATGAAAGTATCAGATTGCGCTAGGACTTAAAACTGTTTGATGGAACTTTATGTTACTTTGATGGTAAAGCGGGCTAGAACTTGCTGTGAAATGGATTTGAAACGGACTGAGGTAGTTGTTAAGATCACATTAAGTTAATGTAACAAGCATTAAAGGCTATTGAGGTCCAGATTCGGTAACCTTTCTATCTCAATATAAGACGTGCTTAAATCAGTACATATTTGTGCGAAAACGAGAGGATAGATACACTGTTCTGCCATTTTCATTTGTAAATCTCACCAGTTTTGTGAACCTTGATTATCATTGTTATCTTGGCCTTTACACTACTATGTTTTTAGACTTTTAGTTCATGTTAATTGGTATAAAGAAATATGGTGACCTTTTTTACTTTTCTTTTTTCTTCCCTTCATTTTTAGAACAGGAAATTTCTGAATTATCTTTAGGGCTATGTGTTTTTTCACTTGTTTAGTATTCCAATTAAAAAAAAGAAAAGAAAAGAAAAAAAAGAAAACCAAAATGTTGATACATAAACCTTGCAGAAGCCTTTCATTCCAAGTCAAATCAAAATAGTACTTTCGGCCTTTCATTCTCCAAAGAAATTTACTTTTTATTGTTTGTGTCTTTTAAGTTTTTATATTTCGCTTTAATTGTAAAGAGTACAATGAACTCACTCTAATAGTAAAAAGTACCATAATTCTTTTATAGCAAAGAGTGAATTTTATCTCAAGGAGACTTGCAAAGTATGTGACTCGCTTCTTTTTACTTTGTAAATCTTTTATCAAGAGTATCCTCCTCGAGAACCAATATTACAATTCTTGAAGAATAAAACTGAAAGCTCAACCAAGTAAACTTTTATTCGAAGTTTGACAAATTCATTATCTACTTTTTAACAGATTCAAGTGTTTTTTGTGTAGTTTATTTTACAGGTCCTTCAGACAATATTAAGAGAATTTTGGCTCGAGAAAATCAGGAATTAGTTTATGGGCAGTCGTCTAGTGAAACTATGTTCGGATTTTCCACCAAAGGTTCAATATATCATCGTGTACTTGATCCAAGCCTGCTACGCCATAAGAGGAGAAAGCAAATTGCGATTGTGCAAGTTGCTAAAACCGAACACTTTCAACAGATACAGAATTGGTTGTCAAATAATTCGTGATAAACGGGATAAAATAACATTGACAACATCAAGATGCATATCCCCCTTGCAAGAGTAAAATCTCAACATCCAACAGCTAAGAATCAAAAGAAGATAAACAAGATTAGCTAACTATTCCTATGAACAAAAGTAACAACCAGTTTTCTTGATACAGTTGTTTTCCTGGAGATGGATTAGGACAAAGTTGGCAGTTAGCAGTGTCAATGAAGAGACCAGTAGAGGAAAGGCAAGCCAAGCACCTTAGAAGGTGTGGATCTCAAGGGCATGCTCTTTTCGAGCTACATAATGGACATTTGTACTGCTTGATGTGCTCAGCCCTGGCAGGAGTTATCTTAACACAATTGCCGTGGAACCATCTCTCGCATATGTCACAGCAGATCCAAAATTCATCTGAGGCATAGTTTTCTCCGCATGCTCCACACAACGTTTCACCATGCTCTTCTTCTTCATCAAGTTCCTTGTTGTCATCATTTTCTTGGACCTTGGAGGGTTTTCCCTAAGATTTAGAAACATTGTTGTTTTTATTATCTATATGTATGTATGTCGCATGCAATAGGAACGGCATTCAACGAAAGTAAGAAAATATGATTACTTGATAAAATTATAAACAAAATTAAGGTAATAGTTCTTCAACTTCCGGAATAAACTCTCCGGTATGTGCCTCGTAAAAAGAACTAGCAAGTTGTTCGTCAGAACATTCAGTCAAGCCAGAGTAGACACATATATGCTCGAATGAACTAGGTACCCATGTAAAATGGGTCATGGTTGCCATAGAAGTCATACGGAATATTACAGAGCTTGTGTTGTTAGCTGTCTCTAATAATGAGTCAGTCCTACAGATATGAATTGTGCTCATGGTATCATCCACACTGTACGACATCCATGGAGCTTAGCAAAGATTTTAAATCAGCTCACTAGCTTAGCAAAGATTTTAAATCAGCTCACTTCACCTCGGAACGTATCTCAGATCCTAGGCCTTAGTTTCTGGAATTCTTCCTATAGGTATCCACATATTCATGTTGGGAGTGAGAGAAGCAGTAACATCCAGACCAAGTTCCGAGCAGTCTCAACTATTTCTGCATTGACCTCTGCTTTTGCCCGAAAGTGCTTTGATTGGAGGACATAAAGACCTCCGAGGGAGAAGAAAGAAGCAACAAAGTTGTGTGACTACTACAGTAAGCTGAAACCTGAGACGCCAGAGCAGTAGAACTACTAATCAAAAAACGTACTATACTAGTATTCCACAGGAAATAATATGCTTTTCCAGCAGCAGGCAATGGACAACAACCAGCCAATTCGGGAGGACCAGACTCAACTGAGTTATTGCATAAGTTTATAAATCAGTTTAAAACCAATTCAAATCATTCACCCTCTTTTTTAAGCCAGCAAGGTAAGTTCTAGACTCCTCATGGTGATTGTTCCAGAAACGGACTCATTGAAGATGCAACAAATCAAATGACCAGTTTTTAAAATTTATTCTCATCATATAATCGATGGTATGGTGATCAAAAAGTGAGAATTGCTGGTGGAAAATTGTCTTCAGTTGCAGGGAAGGGTTCTATTCTTATTCCAAAGAATATAAATTCTTTATATTCATAAGCTATCTTACAATCTATTTATCATCAGCAAGTTTACCAATGATAAACTTGATTCCTTGCAATCTCTTTTCCACCAGCAAGTTTACCAATGATTATCATTATGTTGCTTAATCTTTTTCCCACACTGAATTCCAGGACTAAAATTCCTTGAAGAAGATTTAGAGTGCCAGGTAACTTGATGGGTAGGGTACTACTTTTAAGATCACATTGCTCCAAATATACAACCTCAAGTGGNCTACTTTTAAGATCACATTGCTCCAAATATACAACCTCAAGTGGCGAATACATCTTCTCAATCTCTTAATAATAGAATTATGTTACGGCATCGTATATTAGGACAAAAACATTTATTTCTTTCAGTGTCTAACTTTAAGTTATCTACAAGTCAAATATCTCATTTTCAATGCAACCTAATAAAAAATCCGCATCATTTGTTCCCCGACATAGTAATATTTGGACCATTCTGATAAGATCCTAAACAATATTCATCCAACAGCAAGAATGATGAATCAATTGCTGCTAATTTGAAGATATTCCCGAAAATTTCAACAAACAGAAATGGAATTGAATTGATGTTTGTATAAACTTGAATGAACAGGAACGGAATGGCGTAATGAAAGTAATGAATATACAGATTGTCTTCGGGAGGCTCCCTTCTCTCCTACAACAGACTTATTTCTGAAGGAATGAAAAGACTCCCCTCCCCCCTTTTATTCACAATTTGGTTCCTACTTTTTATTCTATTACTTCCCCACTTTCCCCACAACAACTAACTAATTCACAAAACTGGCAAGTGACCATCTGGTGCCTCATTAAGTACATTTTCTTTTCCTGCTGAGCATATATTAAGTATCTGGGGCATATCATATTATTGGATTACCAATACATCAGGAACAAGATGGTTTAATTGATAATCACATGCATCTTTAATAGGTCTATTTGCTTAAAGAAAAATTAGAGGCAAAAGGATCTTTAAAAATCATTATACCATGATGAAAACTGATTTGGAGCACAAAATTGAGTTCTCAGAAATAATTAAGGGAAGGATTGTTTTTCTAGAAAAAAAAATTCAAAAGAAAAAAATGTTACCTAATTATCACATTTTAATATACCCACATAAAATGCTATTGTTGAGAGAAAAAATAAAACATTTGTTAGAAGTTGCACGATCCCTTATGTTTACCGCTAGTTTACCATAACTTTTTTCGTGACAGTTTCCATAGCCTCTATTTGATAAATTACGGGTGTGTTTGATCCATATTATTTTGAAATAATGTATTCTACAATAGTAGATTGATGGAGAATGTGTGGTTGAAAAGAAGGAAAAGTTATTGATGTGATGGAAAATGTTATTTTATTGAAGAATGTGTGGTTGAAAATGAGTAGAAGAATGAGAATGAAAAAATTAATGTGGATCAAACAGGGGCTAAGCCTTATGGTGGACGTCTTTATTAGCCATCCGTGTTAATGTTTGTATGAATAGTATTTCTACATTAAGGGTGTGTTTGAGCCACATTATTTTGAAAGAATGTATTATGGAATAGTAAATTGATAGAGAATGTGTGGTTGAAAAAGAAGGAAAAGTTATTGATGTGATGGAAAATGTTATTTTATTGAAGAATGTGTAGTTGAAAATGAGTAAAAGAATGAGAATGAAAATTTTAATGTGTATCAAACAGAGGCTACATGCGTATACACATTTTAAAAATCAAAACCTTTTGATTTCGTTCACCAAAAACGTATTCCCGAAGTAAAATTTTTAGTTCTTTTCCTTATTACAATCTTAGTTTATGTGGCATTTGACCACGTGGATTCGTGCACAATTATTTTAGACGTACACTTGACTCACTAGCACCAACTGTGGTTTCTAGGGATATTGAAGAAGAGAAAACTATAATTTCTTATTTATTTTATGTACAATGCAAGTTACTTACAATGCAAGAGGTGAGAGCATAAAAGGAAAAGAAAAATTTCCTACCATATCTAAAGATTACAATAAACAAATAATATTCTAACTAAGGAAATTAACAATAATTTCCAATCTTGGTCAATTATCTCGTGATTGCAACACTCTACCTCAAGTTGGATCGTAAATATTTATCATATCCAACTTGAAGATGAAATCATCGAATATTTGTTTAGGTAGTCCCTTGGTGAGTTTGCTCTTGCGTAGGGACACAAGTCATACAAATAATTCATTTGCCAACCTTTTCTTTGATAAAGTGTCAGTCAACATCCACATGTTTAGTTCGATCATCCTGAATTAGATTAAGGAAAATGTTGATTGCTACTTTATTATCACGATAGAATTTGATTGGTGGCTTTATTGTAACATGTAATTCTTCTAGAAGTTTCTTTAACCATAGCTCTTTACATATTCTCTGTGCAACAACTCTAAATTCAACTTCAGCACTACTTCTGGCTACTACATTTTGTTTCTTGCTTCTCCAAGTTACTAGGTTTCCCCATACATAGGTACAATAACCAGTAGTAGACCTTCTATCATCTATTGATCCTGCCCAATCCGCATCTGTGAAGACTTCCACTTTTTTCTTTCACTCCTTTTGAAGAATAGCCCCTTTCCTGATGAGCCCATGAGGTACCTGAGTATTTTATAGACGGCTTCTATATGGCTTTCCTTTGGAGCATGCATGTGTTGGCTTACCAAACTAACTACAAATGCAATATCAAATCTGGTGTGTGACAGGTAAATTAGCTTTCCAACTAATCTTTGATATCTGTCTATTTCTACTAGATTTCTCGTCAATTCTTTTACCCATATCTATAGGTGTATCGTTTGGTTTACATCCTAGCATGCAAATTTCGGTTAGAAGGTTAAAAACATATTTCCGTTGTGATACACTGATTCCCCTTTTGATCTAGCAACTTCCATTACCAGAAAATACCGCATTGATCCTAGATCTTTTACTTCAAATTCAATGGCAATGCTCTTTTTTAGTCTTTCCATTTCTGCTACATT
>CAIGRQ010021049.1:0-28676 GCA_903798375.1 Fraxinus sp. D2006-0159 | reverse complement strand
TTGCACTTATTATTCGATTGATCTAGTTGTTTGGACTTACTTACGATTATTAATTTATCAATGTGTTTTTAACTTACGTGATTTTAGTTAATTATTCGAAAAAGTTTTAAAAACCAATTCACTCCCTCTTAGTTAGCCAATCTTGAGCTTTCAAAAAATACTTTGTACAATCATCAATGAAAGTAATAAAGTATTTGTTGCCATCTTTTGTTTGAACCAATTTCAAGTCATAGATATCGCTGTGTAGTAACTCCAAAGATGTATTGTTTCCTTTGAATCAAATAAAATGACGTTTTGGTCAATTTTGCCTTAACGCAAATTTCACATTTATGATTATGATCAAATTTTAGCTTTGTATCAAACTTAAATTCATAAGTTCATACACGGATTTAAAATGTGTATATCCTAATCAATTGTGCTATAAACAAGACAATTCAAGCATATGAGCGTAATTAAACTTTTATTAATAATGTTTTTGCTTCGGTACAATAATAAGAACGTTCATTTTGAACATTCCATCTCATAAGCATCATTTACCAACATACAACTCAATTTTAGTGAGTACAAATTTATCAGATACAAACATTAATTTAAAACCATTTTTGCTAAGTAAAGACCCAAATACAAGGTTCTCGCGAATGTCTGATACGTGTAGGATGTTGTCGATGATGAGTTCTTTGCTGGAAGTCTTATTCAATGTAACCTTTCATTGTCCTACAACTTTGGAACTTACAGAATTTTCCATGAATAGTTGCTCTCCAATCAATTCTTTATAGTTTGAGAATATAGTCTTGTCTGCACAAATATTGCGAGTAGCACCAATATCCCACTATTTTCTTGAATTCTCAACGTTGTTACATTTAGAAATGATCTCAGACAAATTCATTTCTTGTATCCCTTCAAATAGGGCATCTCCTTCAATTACATTTGCTTGTGCATTATTCCTAGGATTGCGACATTCACTTGATCGATGTCCTGCTTTATCACAATTGTAGAAATTGCCTTTGGATTTCTTAGCATTCTTGGTGTCGTCTCTCTTGGTGCATCACCTGCACGTTTTGTTGATTGTTGAACCAGCTTTAGCTTGCCCAAATTGAACAACAAACATCATTTTTATTTTTCTATTGTCTTCTTCTATCCTTAGTCAGACAATAAGTTCTTACTAGTGTCCTCAATTTTGTACTTTTTCTCTAAAGACTCCCAATGTTTTGGCGTATTTCAACATACTATACACACCATCTAAAGTGTATTGTTCAAACCATTTAGGATGTAGTTCTTGCATAAGAAGTCCAAGTGTTTCCAAGCATCCAACACAATGATCGATTCCCGATTATCACACCTTCTTGTACAATGGAGGATCTTCGGTTAGAAACCTTGCCAACTTCAAGGTTGTAAGATAGAACAACATTTTTTGTTGCCATCTTTTGAAATATACGCCTATGAATTTCTTCGATCTTTCTCCATGTGGAATTGGAGTAGTTTGAATAGGTGTAGCCAATGTGGAACGACATTCGGTGCCGGATTTGGTATTGACAGAACCATATCGTTTGTACCATTTGTTGTTTGGCTAGTATTAGTCTCATAGTATCCATTTCTGTTACAAAAACATAAGTTAATACAAATAGAACAAGAATGGAAGAAAAACTTTATACTTATTCCAAGGGATGAAAATAATCTAATTGAAACCAACAAAAGGCACAAAATTCTTCTTAAACTTGTTGGGAATTTTGAAAATATCGTTTATAAGTTGTATAGAAACTTTTCCACAAGAAAACTACCAGGTATGAACCTTGTTAAACAAAGAATAGAAATGAAGAAACTCCAAGAACAAAGATAAAAATGAAATTCCAAAGCAAATATTTAACATTGTCTTCAAGACGAATTTGCCCTACAACGGTGCTAACGGTGGCTTGGCAATCGTCTCTTAGGATACAATGGATTCTCCTTACAGTAGAAGCACTTCAAACTTCAAGGCACCGTCGAACTCGAAAAAGAAATTTCTCTTTATTCAAACAATAATTTTGCAAAAGTTTTGATGCAAGGTAATCAAGGAGAATGTTATGGATGACTTCATGGCATCAATGGTGTCCAATTTATAGAAGGTGAAAGTTTGTGGCCGGAGAGACACAACCCAAACTCAACATTTTTCATGAAGGGACACAATCCTTCTAGGCGCTTGCGGCCGCCTGCTTTTCCGCTTGAGCGCCCAAAGCAGGATCTGACGCTCATTGGGCGCTAGGCTACCGTTCTAGCGACGATCCTATATAGCCAAAAATATAATTCTTCTTTTTAATTTTGGACAACAATTTTTCATTCAATCGAAATTGATTTTTAGATTTCAAATATACTAGGATCATCTACTCGACGAGTAAAATAAGTTAGTTTATTCACTTTCGTGATTTGACTATCAGAACCCATCCGAATGCTTGGTCGAAGTTGATACAAAATCAACTTTACTTAACCAATTTGTCTCAATTTTAACTTGATTCCAACATTTATTACTCATAATCATTTTCAATCACATTTATACAATAAAATATTCTACATGTAAATTCAAACTTTTTCATATTTTTTAACCACACAATCTCCAAGAAATCACTATTTAAAACATTATTTTCTCCAATTTCTCTTTATAATGGTTGTCAATGGGGGCTTAAAATGTTAATTTAAAGAATCTCTTGGAGCGCAATTTTAATAATTGATTATTTAAAATAGATAGCATTTTATGTTTAAAGAGTCTTTGAAAATGCTTTTTAGAGAGTATGTTTGACTCTCCAAAATTAGAGAGTTAAATCCAATCTCTATAATTAAATTCATTGAAAGTATTTTAATTTTCAATAGAAGAAAATAACATACTCCGTCGTCTCATTTATATAAGTCGACTTTCTTTATTTTTTTTGTTCCAATTATATAGTCTTGTTTTTTTATTAAATAAAAATGTTTTGTTTTGTTTGTTTACTAATATACCCTCATTTATTTTGCCTAGTTATAACCACTTTTCCTCACTTAATCTTGAAATTGTACAAATATTAAAATACATACTTCTTGGAAATTAAATCATTCAATTTATTCACAACTTCCAACAATAATTTACTATTAGTCGTCGATAATTAAATAAGGGTAAACTATGAAATTTTTTGGCAAAATTATTTTTTCAACAACATTAAATAAGATTTTCTAATTCTTGTGAAAAACAAAAATAGTCTATATAAATTAGACGAATGAAGTAATAATTTAAAGGAAATCTAGCAAAAATAGAAGATAGGAAAAACAATAAATATTTTTTTGGGAAGAATAAAATGAAGTGTTAAATATAAAGTGCATGTTAAAGTGTTTAAAAATGTTTACTTTCTAAACCATAGAATATACACTTTAAAAATAAAGAGTTTCTTGAAAACGTTCTTAAAGTACAATTAATAACATAATGAGTCATTTATTTGCCATCTCACAAACCCTATTCCATGTTTCATATTCACTATCATTTCAAAATTTATTTGCTCTGTTCAAACTCAACATCCATAAATTTGTTAAACTGTTAAATGCACAATGCTTAGCTCCTCCTCTCTATTCAATTATTTAATTCAACAAGATTGAATGACTTGAACTTTGAAGATTTAAGAGGTGACAAGCTCTTAAAATATACAAAGCTACTATATGTACATTCATTTTGTATATTAAATTTGACACTTATGATGTGTCAAAATCATGACTTATAGTTTACATTTATTTGATTCAACAAGATTGAAAGATAATTGAGGGTGTCCTCAATTAAGGTTTTGATGGATTTTAAGAGATTATAAATCTTAATGAATTTCGTTGATTTAAATGGATTTCCTCAAATTTCATTAGAATCTTATCAAGGATCATGCTACATGTATCAGATTTTTTTACCGAATCTTTTACCTACTACTCAAAATGGGGATGTGGACCACATTGTAGAAATTTTTAAATATATGCGGGTCCGCGCATTATGTGAGAGGAGGTAATCCATTATGTACAAATGGATTAATCCTCTTACCAAATATGGTGAAATTTTCAAAAGATTCGATTCTATGTATTTTTAAGCTTGAAATACATCCAAATATTTTAAAATCATTTTATTAATGAAATCTTTGTAAATCTATTAGTTATTGAGAATATCTAAATTTTAAAGGATTTCATTAAAATCTCAATTGGAGACACCTAAATTTTAATGTATTTAATTAAAATCTCAATTGAGGTCACCTAAATTTAGAAAAAATTTTAAAATCCATCACACTCCCAAAGCTGCTAAATGTACATTCATTTTATACATTAAGTTTCACATTCATAATGTGTCAAAATCATGATCATTGATTTGAATAATGACCATAATTTTGACATATCAAAAAATGTCAAACAAGTTGTACAGGAAGAATGTACAATTAATTTAAGGGTAATTATATTACCACTACAAATTTTATTAAGAGCGCTACAATTTCAAATATTTTTCTTATTTACTTAAATAACCTCAAGTAACATTACATAATTAGGTTTTTAGTATACTTTTTAATAAAATAAATTATTGTTCCACCACAAACATAAATCTAATTTTTTTTTTCGTGAACATCCTACAATCATCGATTTCATCTTTAATTAATTCTAGTATCTATATTTTCTCTTGTGTTGTTGGACCCCCCCCCCCCCCCACACACACACACACACACACATGTGTAAAGCAATAGTCAAGACTCAAGAGTGAAATCAAAGAAAAATCAATATATAGAACTAAGTAAATTCAGAGTCTGTAATTTCTTCCATTTTCTCACCATTGATGGCTATTCCCATTGAATAATCATACAAAGAAATTAGAAAAAGTCATATGGGTGTCTTTCTTAACTTGTATAGCATACACAAATACAGGAAAAATAAGATTATACTAGCTGACCCCCCACCCTAAAAGTCTTTTTTTTATCTTTTAAAAAATAGATATGGTCTTGATTGGAGTGTTAATTGACGAACATGATTGTGCATATATATAGCTGCAGTAGTTTTGCATGCATAGAGGCTTAAAGTTGTGGATGAGAAATAAAAATGGTGGAAGAGAAGAATTGAAAATGGGCATGAATGTAGTGTACTATATATTTCTTTCTTAACTTGACTAGGGTTATATTCGTAAAATACTTGTGGTGTGTTTATCAAAAATATGTTTTAATCGAGGTGTATTTATAATGTGGTGTAACGAGCAAAAAATGTGGTGGCAATATATATATATAGACAGACACACACATACACAACGCATGATCTTTTCATGTTATAGACGATCCTGGTTGAATTGGGAAAAATAATAAAAAAACGACACGTGTTTCCTCCCCGTTTTGGCAACATGTGCTTGGTTAGCCACCTTTATAGCGTAAAATTCGGCCATTTCTTAAAGCAAGGGTTCTTTTTGTTAACTAATCTAGCCACTCACCCAACTTCTTTACAAAATTGAGAATTAAACCAGTGGAGTTGTTGGGTGGGGGACAATGGGTTTTAGAGCATGTTTGGTCAAGTTTAAATTAAAATTTAAGTTGATTAAACATACTTTTGATTTACAAATTAGTAGAGTCCACAACTTACTATTTACATATTTATTTACACATTCTATAAGATCTACAAATTATAAACATTTAAAAGCACGGCCAGACACACATTTAAGGTCTGTTTGATGTAGGTTTTTTGATAATAGATTTTGTGAAAAGTGACTTTTCGAGAGAATGTACGGTTAAAATTAGAGAAAATTACGAGTTTGAAAAAAAAAATATTTTTAAATTATAGAAAATGTAAAGTTAAGACTTTATTCTTTTAAAATTAGTCAAAATTATGGTCAATGTCGATTCTTTGGTCAACTAACGGTTAAACTAACTATTTCCATCTATTTGGAATTGGGTACGAGTTTTTTAAAGATTTGGTACTATATGTGACACAGATAAAAAGTTTGAACAAAGTTTGCAATTAAATGAAATGTTTGGTACTGCGACTGCAATTTTCCCATGTTTTAAAGAAATCCATTGGAATGAAAGTGAAATCACCAGCCGCAGTAGATCCGGTCTCCACGAGATTATGATAGACACGTCGTCGTTTGAGCTTACGAGGTACTTGGACATTAATCCAAGAATCAATAGTCGGTTGTTGATTTTCATTTCACGCCCGCGGCAAGAGAAAATAGAGTCCCTTTCAGCTCCCATTTTGTTAACAAACAGAAACCCGAAATTAATCACAACGAACAATATTCACATATAGATTTCACAGAAATTTGCAGTAATCAATTTGCTTTCCAAAAACAACACAGAGAAAGATATATAAGGTAGGAGTGTTAATTGAATGGCATTGCTGCGGAAGTTGTTTTATCGGAAGCCGCCAGATGGACTTCTTGAGATCTGTGAAAGGGTTTACGGTGCGTTTTGGCTCCTTTTTTGTTGCTTCCCCACTGCTCTTTTTAATTTCTTCTATCATTTTTCGAAATTACTGTATAAACTAGTTTATCCGAATTTCCATGTGGATTTTGGTGTACTGTCTCTTAGCTTTTTTATATGTGGAAAGCTGCGAAAATTGTTCTCATTATGTCGAGAAATTGGATAAATTTAGGCAATTTAGCTTCACTTTTGTCTATCTGACCCCTCTATGATCTCACCAGAATGGAAATTGATTTTACAATCAATGTTGGGATATAATACACACGTGTTCATGTAAAGTTTTAAATGTTGCGCTAGTTCATATAAGTGCACGACTGCAAAATTTTCAACTATGTATGCTTGGTTTTTTGCTTTTTGCTTTTCGGGCAGGAGACAGCCATTGGATTATTAAATGCGAATTTCCAAGTGGGAGCTAGGAGAAGAATCAGTTTACCACGAAAACTATGCACAATTAACTACCATTACAAGTCAGACTCATTAGACCCACCAAGAACTAGTTACTTCACGGGCTCCTACATGCAATTGCAGTGATTGAGTTGTGATACTGCAAGTGACATCGTGTTACCATTGAATTAAACATTTTAGAATTAGGGCATTGGGGGTTCGGAGCAGGCTGCTTTAAAAACAATGGATGAATTCAAATGCATATGTGTGTATGTACATTTTTCTGTCCATAGTTACATATTATCTGATCAATAAATCAAATGCATACTGTGGAGGATCTCATATGCAATTCACCCGTAATTTTAGAGATTTATCAATTGGATGTTTACTTAAGATATTTGGTGCACAATTAGAAGCAAGTGTTTGACGATATTCTCTATATTTGAGCGCAAGTATATTAAGCAAACATACCCTTTATCAAAACACCTTATTGTAAACCTATCTCCATTCTCCATCAAACGTGTTGAAATGATATTTACCGTGTGCATATCAATTTTTCTCAATTTTTCATTGTTCAAAGTACACTGGTAATTTTAGTATTTCGATGTCAATCAATCACATTCATTATTGATAATTAATGTCTTCATGAGATAACCCGAGATAGAAATTATGTTATATGACATGGATAGGGAGTTGCATTAAATCATTTGAAATTTATGAGAGAGTTGCATTAAATCATTTGAAATTTATGGGAGGTATGATTTGCATGCTGTTAACATTTCTTATGCTTGGAACTATATGATAATGCAATTTGAGGCAGGTACTTTTGGTAACTTTTTCCCATGCTTGTTGACTTTGATGGGTTTAGTAAGCATTTTACTTGAGATTTAATTATTTGAGACCATTTAGAATATAAATAAAAAAAAGGCATTGCAGGGAAATAGTTTAAAACAACCGGAAATTCAGGTTAGCTGAACTATACTGTCTAAAAAGCTCTGAATTATGATTTAGATTGTACTGACGGTAATCTTATTTGGTGTGCTTATGTTAATTGTTTGTGGCTGAAAATAATCATTGGTGTAGGTAAAGTTGTGTTATGTATCTCACACCATTTAAGAATTTTACAAGTTCAATCTCCATTTATACGTGGAGCTCAATGACTGAGAATTGCATGTTTGTGTAAAACAGTGTTCGATTGCTGTTTCACCACAGATGCCTGGGAAGAACAAAATTATAAAGGCTATGTGGGAGAAATCATTGGTCAACTTAGGGAACACTACCCTGATGCTTCAATCTTAGTTTTCAATTTTCGAGAGGGGGCGACACAAAGCCAGATGGCAAATGCTCTGTCTGAATATGATATGACCATAATGGAGTATCCTCGGCACTATGAGGGTTGTCCTTTGCTTCCAATGGAGGTGATCCACCATTTTCTTAGATCTAGTGAGAGCTGGCTTTCACTTGGTCTGCAAAATGTACTTTTGATGCACTGTGAACGGGGTGGTTGGCCAGTTTTGGCTTTCATGTTGGCTGCATTGTTGATATATAGGAATCACTATAGTGGAGAGCAGAAGACCTTGGACATGGTTTATAAGCAAGCTCCTCGCGAGCTGTTGCACTTTCTGTCTCCGCTGAATCCCATCCCTTCTCAGATAAGGTACTTACAGTATGTCTCTAGGAGGAATGTTGCCTCAGAATGGCCTCCACTAGACAGGGCACTCTCCCTGGATTGTGTCATTATTAGAATGATTCCTGATTTTGATGGAGAGGGTGGGTGCAGACCCATATTTCGTATATATGGACAGGATCCTTTACTTGTCGCTGATCGTGCTCCGAAGCTTCTATTCTCAACTCCAAAAAAGAGTAAAGGTGTTCGACATTACAGGCAGGTGAGCACTTATGTTCTATAAAACTTTCATGTAAGTGAGTGCCGAGATATTCACTTTTTCTCAAAGCTTCTGTGAAAGTTTGTGTGAATTGTGAAAGTGGTTTGGATGACTGCTACAGCCTCAAATTTACTTGAGTATATCTAGTAAAGTCAATTCTATTGCTGGGCAAGATCAGGAATGAGAAGATAGAAGGCAGAAGCTACCAGCAATCTGCAAATTTAACATTTTCAAATTCTTTCTCAAAGTAGGATATGCTGATGTGTGTTCTTGTAGTCTAAATGAGTTATTCATCCTTGTGTGTGTGGATGGAGTTCCTTAAAAAATATAATGGCCAGTGGCACTGATGCTTGGTCGAAATGGTAGGATGCAATGGAGACATGTTGCTATCCATGTATTTTATCTGTATGCTCCCTGGATATCTCAGGGAAGATAACATCAATGGAAAAACTCAAAATCATTTGCCATACGCATTTTAAAGTCAAACCGAGTGAAGCCCTCAAGATAGCTAAGTATCCAGGACACATGTATAATACGGATCCTTACATTTCTGGTACTATTTTGATTGATTCTGAAATAAAAATAGGGATCAAAATTATTGACGACCGTTGGGTGCTCCTTAAATAGTGTTGAACATTGATACTACAGTTGCATAAATGAGAAAACATCGTAAGTAATACTTAGTAAAGTTCCCCTCATGATTAATGAGATATAAGAGAGACTATCTGTGCTACTATCTCTTGGGAAGTAGACTCTCTTTCCTTCTTTGGATCTTGTGAGGAATAAGTTGACTTTTGCTACCAATTTAAAGAAATGAAGCTGGTGCATATTAATTTGGTGAAATGATATAGCTCAAAAGTTTAGGTCTTTGATCTCTTTACCTGGAAGATCTATGTAAAGATTGGCTGTTCCTTAATCTGAGTCTGGTTCTTGCTAATATGATAAAAAATCTTTGCAAATGTGTATGAAATTTACTGGTATAGCACACACACCAGGCATATTTGGTAATTTTGAGAAGTTGAGAAAAAGGAAAGATAAATAATCTTTTTTTCTCTGAGGCCCTTCCCGAACTCCTATTCCAGTCCCTCCCTGTTGCCCCTCCGGCCCTCCCCAACCTCTCATCGCCCCCCACCCCCACCCTCCACCGCATCTTCCTTCTCCCTGCCTCCCATTGTCCTTCTCCTCCTTGCTCAGGCACTCCTCACCCCACCCTTGTCCCTTTTCTTCCCCTCCCTACCCCCCCTGTCAGGCCCTGTCCCATCTCCCCTGCTGGTATTTTTTTTCAAATTTAATATTATTTTTATTCAAAAATAATATAAGAGCATAATTGTCTCAAAGAAACACGAGATAATTTAGCAAATAAATTGAGGAAAGTTGATAGTTAAATGCCAAGAAAAAATTCAATGGGGATTAAATTGCTCATTTAAGTATAGGATGAGGGTAACATTGTAGTTGCTTATATCTTCAAACACTCCACTTGTAGTACCGTTTTCTTCGAAAGTCTTAACATGCTGAATTTTTATAAATGTTCAAAACATTTGCTCCCTCAAGTACATTTTTAAATTACTTAATCTAAACATTTAAGCTTTTAGAGTGGGTAAGGAATCTTCCTTTGTACTATATTTTCAACAAAAAATATTATGATTTGCAAAAACTAAAACAATATAGTGAAATGAAGTACTAATATTTTATGAGCATCACTTTTAGTATTCAATAATGTATTAATATTTATTGAATTTTTGGGGGCGTATTCCATAGTAAAACTTATATGCTCACATCAGGGCACATCACGGATTGAGTGTTTGTCGTGTAATAAAAACAGATTTTTGAAGTACCATTCATTGCTCTCAATCCTTGTAAGTTGTAAGGAAAATGTGATGCAGTTTGTCATTCAGGAGACAGCTGATGCCCTGACTCAGGCTTCTTTTCTGCAGATTGGCAACAGAGCTAGAGAGTTTTTTTATATCTTTCCTGGAAAATAGGATGACCTGGAGGTTTTGTTTGTCCCTTATAAAAATATTTTCTTAATATTTTCCAGGAAAAAAAATATGAATTATGAACTGTAGAGATTTTTATTCTTGAAGTTTTATTTAAGCTTCTGCAAGTATTCTCATTTTGGCTCCTCAGAGTTATCATTCTATGTGTTCTATTTGTTTATCGTGTCCAATATATTATTTGAAACTATATAATAATTCTCTCTCTATGTACACGCCATAAATGTTCCTGAAATTTTGGTATTTGGCCTCCTTGTCTGTTTTCCAGATGGAATGTGAATTAGTTAAGATTGATATCAATTGCCATATCCAAGGTGATGTTGTAATGGAGTGTATCAGCTTACACGATGACATGGAGCGAGAAGAGATGATGTTTCGTGTCATGTTTAACACAGCTTTTATTAGGTCAAATATCTTAATGCTCAACTGGGATGAAATTGACATATTGTGGGATGCAAAGCATCAATTTCCCAAGGACTTCAGAGCAGAGGTATGTTTCTCTATAACTGTTTAGAAGTGGCTAATTTTTATTTCTTTTTTCAACAGTGAATTAGCATTATCCATGCATATTATTGTTTGGATGAAGGTTCTGTTCTCAGAAATGGATGCTGTTGCTTCTATAGTTCCTGTCGATTTTTCCTGCTTTGAAGATAAAGATGGACTTCCAGTTGAGGCGTTTTCTAAGGTTCACGAAATCTTTAGCAATGTGGATTGGTTAGTCCCAAAGGGGGATGCTGCAGTTGATGTGCTCCAACATCTAACTGCACCAAATATTGTCCTCGAAAAGATGGAAACTTACTCTCATGTTGAAAAGGCTCAGAGTAAATGGTCTGCTGCATTAGAATCTAGTTCTATTAGCCCAAGATTTTTTGTGTCAGAGAAGCCATCCAATTCTCCAAAATCGTCCCCAAATGCAGATGAGGTTAAAAAGCATGCTGAGGACCAGTATCTAATTACTGAAAGTGGGGCAACAGTATCACAAAGGACAACTCCTATTCCTCCCATAGAACATTCTTTTTCCATAAGGCCTGTAGAATCCAGTGCTTCTTCACCCTTGTCAGTGACACCAACTTATCATCTTTCGACGGGAGTAACTTTACATTGTTCACTTACTAAACGGTCCGACATCAATGCACAAGAAAGTGGCATGGCTAAAGTGGTTTCACCTCTCCCTGTAACTGAGGTGCTGTCTCCAAAGACAGTTTCTTTAACTCCTAATCCACCTCGACCTCCTAAAGATGCTGGTGTTGACCCTGGACAGCCTTCATCTCATCTAATATCACTGCCTCCTCTTACACCCCCATTGAAGGATAAGATAGGCATGGGAGCTTCTCCTCCTTCTAAAATGTCAAATGCTTCAACTCTGCCTTCGAAGGAAGATACTGTGTCTCAGCCTGGCTTATCAATGTCTCTTCCCTCAGCAAGTGTTCCTTTAAGCCCGAAGAGGCATGATAAATCAACTGCAGTCCATCCTCCTCCATCTCCATTTTCTCCTCCTCCTTCCACTACCTCTCCAACCAAAGGTGCGGTTAAAGCCACTAGAGTTGGGCGTCCTCTATCACCTCCACTTCCTTCAATCAATACTCCCTCAGAAACAGATGTGGTTATAAATACTGTTGGTACTCCACTTCCTCTCCAGACAATATTGACGTCAACACCTGATGCTGTTAGATCTACTAGAGTTGGACCTCCTTCACCACCTGCTCCCCATCTCACTTCTCGCATAATAGAAGATGTATCAGTTAAAAGTGCAAGTCCAGCCCCTCCTCAACGAATTATACTCCCTCGAAGTCCATCTAGCAATGAAGTCTCAGCTTCTAAAATCGGGGGACCACCACCCCCACATGCACCTTCTTCAATCCCTCCAAAGGAGAATTTACCTTCTTTAGGTGGCCCTGCTCCACGGTCCCCACCCCCTCCCCCAACCCCACCTTTAGTAGAAAATTCAGCTACCAGAGCTGCACCACATCCTCCTCCACCTCCTCCAATTCCTTCTAAGGAAAGTTCCTCTATTAGTGTAGGGTCCCCTCCACCGCCTCCAATGGCTCCTAAGGAGAGTTCCTCTGTTAGAAGAGGGCCCCCGCCTCCACCACCTCCTCCTCTGCATTCTGAGCCAGATGCAGGACCGAAAAGTTCATCATCAATGTTTCCACCACCCCATCCTCCTCCCCCAGCATCTTTAGCACCACATTCTGTACCTTCGGCACCACCTCCTCCCGTCACTCCCAATAAAGAGGCTACTAATTTGTCAAATTCTTCATCAACTAGTAGGAGTAGAGGTACTAATATTTCTGGGTCTCCATCTCCTCCACCACCTTCTATTCCTCCCCCAGTCACAAAAGGAAAAAATTCGTTGGCACGGACTGTAACTTCAAGGAACAATCAGACAAAGAAACTGAAGCCACTACATTGGTTAAAATTAACGAGAGCAGTTCAAGGAAGCTTGTGGGCTGAGGCTCAAAAATCTGGCGAAGCTTCCAAGTACGTTATGCTTAATAAATGAGACTGGAAAGATTTATCCACTAAACTACTTCCTTTCTGGTAATAACTTGGATGTTTCCATTATATATGTTGTTCATATTCTTTTATGTTCGTTCTTTGTGTTCAACAGGCCACCGGAGATTGATTTCTCGGAACTTGAATCTCTCTTCTCAGCTGCAGTTCCAAATCCAGATCAAGGAGGCTCAGGAAGAAAAGGAGGTTCACGAGCTATATTGGGACAGAAATCTGAAAAAGTGCAACTGGTGATCTATATTCTTCCTGTTTTTATCTATGTGCCTATGTGTATTAGTCCAAAAAACAAAAATTAAAAAAATACAGAGACATTATTTGATACTACAGTTAACGAGTTTCAACCTTCTGGCTCATTGATCAAAAAAAACTTTATTGGATGAGATTGTGCATGCAAGTTGTCAAATGTTCAATGTTTGAGGAATAATTTTTAGCATTTTTACTTGAAAATTGTGTTTTCTTTCCTTCTCAATATTCATTGTATATGTAAGTTTCTCATGTTACAATGTGTTTCTTGATCAGTTAACCAAATAACATTTAGTTGTCTTATTTTCTAATCATTCGATGTGACTCTTAAGTGAATGACTTACCACATAGTCCCTCTCTTTGGGCGTTGGGTGTGAGTTCGTCCTCTATCCCTTTTCTACTTGTTGACAGAAAAGAAACAGGATTGACTTTTATGGTTACTGATGGTGAAACTTAAAACGTTGTTTATCTCTCCTGCAGATAGATCATAGGCGTGCTTACAATTGTGAAATTATGCTTTCGAAAGTGAAGATACCATTGCATGACTTGCTGGTGAGCTAAGTTTTATACGTCTATTTACACTCATTTTTTGAGCCTGAATTTCCCTAAATATTTTGTCAAGCTGTAGATCTTCTTACACAAGTCATTCTCCAACATCTTTCATTGTAGAGATCATAAATGACTAGATTTTGTTTTTCAATTGGCAATGGTGTATGTTGTGGTTGTTTTGGTACTTCTGTGAGCCTTGCGCCTCTACTGAGTAATGCCTGAGTTGCAACATCAAGGTCTGACCCAAATTAAGCAAGGGTGGCCTCTTCTTGATATTGTGCCATTTACAGTTTTGAATTACCGCATACTTGTTTCATAGCTTTCAACTGTTCTGTCTACTTTCTTGTGTGCAACAATATGAACTTGCTGGTCCCTCTTTGCTCATAAATCTTGACAATTTCTAGTATAACTGTTCTACACGGCATCTTTTCTGTTTGTGTAGTGTTTAATTACAACTTTATTATTCCATCTGCATATAAGCTTCTCAGCAGTAGGCAGTAGGTTGATGTTCTAATTCTTTATGCAATACAATATCATTTACTGTTTCAGAATTCAGTACTTGCATTGGAAGACACAGCATTAGATGTTGATCAGGTTGATAACGTCATCAAGTTTTGTCCAACGAAAGAGGAAATGGAACTACTTAAGGTGAGACATGCCAAATTTAATTTGCTAGAATTTACATATTGAGCTCTCAGAAGCATCAATTTTCATTTAGGCCTTGGTAGACACGTCATACAGAGTACAAAACAAATTTTTGCTTTCTTTCTGTCTTATTTTAACTGGTCATTCCTGTTTCCAGGGTTATAAAGGAGAGAAGGATAAGTTAGGAAAGTGTGAACAGGTTTGTAGTAAATGGTTTCTGATTTGTTCATTTAGTATGTTGGTGTCTGTTTTTCAGGTGATTCAATTATATGTACAACTTACATGACAAGAATAAAAATTTCTTTGTGGTTCTTTTTATGAACTTCAGTTCTTCTTGGAGTTGATGCAAGTACCACGAATAGAATCGAAACTGAGAGTGTTCTCATTTAAGATTCAGTTTCGCTCCCAGGTCAGAAGACAGTATAAGTTGCCTACTTAACTCATATTCAGACTTTGTTTTAACATGTACTCTGTCTTTTTTTTTTTTCTTCCCCTCTCAGGTTTCTGACCTAAGGAATAGTCTGAATGTTGTAAATTCGGCTTCTGACCAGGCATATAATTTTATCCGTTCATTAATGTCTCACTATTTTAGATGTTTGAATACGAGTCCTTTCTTATTTATCTTTGCTATTGAGGTATCCTCAGATCAGGGGTTCTGCTAAATTGAAAAGAATCATGCAAACAATTCTCTCTCTGGGTAATGCTTTGAACCAGGGAACTGCGAGGGGTATGTTAACCTTCTTGTTCATCTAGTATCGTGGTATCTTCTTTGTTTCCCCTGTTCCAGTTTTTCAATACTTTTTGCTTAGTTTTTCTTTTGCCTCTTGACATTATGTCGAAGCATAAGAAAAACCAAGCGAAAATGTGAAATGAATAATCTTGTATGGAAGTTGGTAACACTAGGATAATCTACGCCTCCATACTGTTAGAACCTTGATTATTATTATTATTACTTCAATATTATCTTAATATTAATATAATATGGCTGCTGTAGTTGCTGTTATCAGTGATGATGTCTTTATTTTGGTTGCTAATGTATTTTATTATAGTTATTGTTGTGGAGTTGGTGCTTTTGAGTATATACTTGAAATGGCCTCTGGATATTTATTATCTTATGTAAAACTTAGCTAAAATTCATAAGACAAAATAACCCATAAATATTTTGTTCAGCGTTATCTTTGTTATGGTTGATTTGGTGTGAAAACATGATCTTTTCTGATCCCATTCTGCAATTAGAGGATTGAAGAAACAATCGTTACTACAAGTTGGTTCACCTAGTGTGTTACCTTGATGGTATCGTCAGCCTCGTTCATCGTCCTTTTAGCATTAGGATATCCTTTGGTTTCATTGCTTCCTGATGATACTTAGCTGTTTAATCCCCAATGTAGATTTGGAAAAGTTATTGCATACATCTTTTCTGGGTGCTCATGGTCTTGGGACTGAAACTAGCCGCTGATAGAAGACTAGGGAGAGAGATGTTAGGGGAAAAGGAAGATCAGATTTTGTTGATTGCACAATCAAACTTCTAGAGAATACATTGAGTCCTGGGCAGAACATTTTATTTCATTGATCTAATTACTCTTATTACTTTCGGAGTGTTCCTGAAGAATGAGATGAAGGGCATCTTAATTTAATACTTCACATGTTATAAACCTGGTCTTTAGCTAAAGCATAGAGCAACTGCTACATGTGTGAAATGTCTTTGAAACTGTCCGGCTGTTGAATTTTAGTATGACATGAAGGCCTAAATTGGATGGTAAGTTTCCTTGAACACTGCATATAGAATGCCAGTTAACCATGGAAAGCGAAAAGGTTTTCAGATATTTTGCTGGTTGTGAGACAAGGTATAGGCATTGGATAAAAAAAAAAAAAAATTAGGTGACAACTTGAAGACAAAACAGTCGGTAGCTTGTAAGTTCATGTCTGTGAGAAGCCTCAAGAATTTGAATGGTACGCAATGTCAGTTAACAGTTAACTATGGAAAGTGAAAAGGTTTTCAGATATTTTGCTGGTTGTGAGACAAGGTATAGGCATTGGATAACAAAAAAAGTAAAAATTAGGTGACAACTTGAAGACAAAACAGTTGGTAGCTTGTAAGTTAATGTCTGTGAGAAGCCTCAAGAATTTGAATGGTACGCAACTAATAGAAGTTAAAGGGAAACTGTCGGAGAGATATAAACAAATCTGTGAACAACAAAAAAATTAAATTCTTGGGGCACTATCATGCTTCATATTCAACAGTATTCAGATTGTCAAATACACCTTTAGGCTTCAAGTTAACGATTTTTTATTTCCCTCAACTATGTGAGCTTTCTATTTGTTTCTGTAATTCCAAACCCATGGAGCTTGTTTATCAGGGAAGGATGCTACCTATAGCAGTTATAACCATGGAAGGTGTGCTTTACATATAATGACATGCCCGGATATATTTCTCACCTGTCAAACCTACAAAATACCATGCATTTCGGATGTCGGTTATTGGATTTCATCTTCCTTGTCTGACAGGCCAATTAACGTACTACCATTACAATATCTTGATTCATTTTGTTGTTCTCATTCCACGCTATGTCAAGAAAGGTAAATGTCAGTTTATGGAAATGATACCCCCTATATTTTATTACCTTTCTTGCTTGTCTCTTGATTGAAATTGAAATATATTTCACCACCTTGTTTTGATGTTGATGGACATATATTATTTCATAGTTGAAATTATATGTGAAAATTTCCGAATTATATTTCAGCTTATAGTGCATAACATTATAAAGGAGCTGGTATATATACACGAAGTTAACAAAATTCTTTCCTACAAATCTACAATTAAGCACATAATTTTATCCTACATTTAAGCATAAAATTAAACATAATTAAGCTTAGTCAAATACAACTATTTTATACTCCTCAAGCTGGTTCGAAGATGTATATCATTCGCAGCTTGCCAAGACATGAAAGAAAAACAGACTGACCTTTTGGTAAAAGCATTTACTTGTTTTTCACTAGTGACAAATGAAATATAAAGGGTACCTAGCACATAACGTCCTTACCTTTCACTATTATTGTGGAAAACGTCCTTACCTTTTACTTTTTGACATTTTCACACTTATTTTCACCTTTCATTGCGCAAAAAGTCATTTTCATCAATTTTCTTAATTAAAAGCTGTGAAATGTCGAATATATCCTTTTATTTAAATAAAACAAAAAGAAAAAAAGAATTAATTGCAATCATAGTCCCAATTTTTTAAAACAAGTGCAAATGAGTCGAATAAATTATTGAAAAGGTAATTAGCACATAATGTCCATACATTTCACTAATTTTATGAAAAAGTGTCCTCACCTTTCATTTTTTGGTATTTTCACCCTTAATTACATATTTGATTACGCAAATCATCATTTGTATCCATTTTCATTCAATTTCTCAATAAGAAGCTATGAAATGACGAACATACCATCCTATAGAAATAAAAAAATAAAGAATTAATTACAACCATAGTCCCATTTTTTTAAAAATACAAACGAGTCCTAAATAAATTTAAAATTAATTTTTTTTGAAAAAAAGTGCAAACAAGTCTTAAATAAATTATTAAAAAACTAGAAATAAAAAAAATATTTTTCTTTATTTTTTTATTTTATTTAAATAGAAGGGTATATTCGTCATTTCACGCATTTTATGGAGAAATTTGATGAAAATAGATAGAAATGATGATTTTCGCAATCAAATGTGTAATTAAGGGTGAAAATGCAAAAAAAAAAAATGAAAGATAAGAACGTTTTTCACAATAATAGTGAAAGGTGGGAACATTATGTGCTAATTACCCTTTTAATAATTTATTTGGGACTTTTTGCACTTTTTTAAGAATTTAGGATTATGGTTGCATAATGTTCTTTCTTTTTTGTTTTATTTAAATAGAATGGTATATTCATCATTCACAGCTTTTAATTAAGAAAATAAATGAAAATGACATTTTGCACAATGAAATGTGGAAATAAGGGTAAAAATGCAAAAAAATAAAAATAAAATTTGAAAGGTAAGGACATTACGTGCTATTATCCAAATGTAAATATGACCGTTTTCAACTTTCACCTTGATAAAGTGTGTCAATTTCAACAAATTTAGTTGTGTCATGTTGAACATGATTGTAAGCAATGCTGATAGCAGCTTTATTATTAGAATAAAACTTTATTGTTTCGATCTTTGCAACTTATAGTTCTTTAAACAATATGTTTAACCGCATCAATCCACATATTCCTTGTATCATTGCTCTAAACTTGGCTTTTGCATTGGATCTAGCAACCATAGATTGTTTCTTACTTCTCAAAGTAATTAGATTTCGTCCAATTGATGTGCAATATCCATATGTTGACCTGATATCATCTATCAAGCCTATGCAATTAGCATCCATATAAGCTTCTACAAGAAGATGATGATTTTTTAAGAAAAGTAAGCCTTTTCGGGTGTTATTTTCAAATATCGTAGGGTTTTTAAAATTGTCTCCATGTGGATTTTACAAGGAGAGTGCATATATTGACTTACACTTGTAGCTAATGCTAATGTAGTATCAGGTCTAGTGTAAGACAAATATATTAGCTTACAAACCAATCTTTAATATTGCGCTTTGTCAACTGCACAACCCTTGATAGTAGCTCCTAAGTTATTTTTTGGATCAATTGGAGTATTACTTGGTATGTAGCCAGACATACATGTTTCCTTGAGAAGATTCGAGACCTATTTTCTTTGTGACAGAAATATCCCCTTTATAGATCTCACAACCTCGATAGCCAAAAATATCTCAACTTTCCAAATACTTGATATCGAATTCCTTGGGAAGCAATTTTTTAAGATTTACAATCTAATCAACGTCATTACCGGTAACGTCAACATAAACAATCAAAATGGTAACTTTTGTCACATTTAGAGTGCTTAAAAGAATAAAGTATGATCACATTGGCTTTGTGTATATTCAAATCGGTGAATTACCTTGCTAAACTTCTCGAGTGGAATTATGGGAACTGGAGAAGAAGTTACAGGCACTAGAGAGGGGCATATGAATCGGAGATGATGACTGAGAGTTCCTGGGAAAAATTTAAGAAATGTTAGAAATGGTTGTTGGTAAAACATGGGAAATATGAGAAGGGACAAAGGGATAACAGGATGCGTAGATCAAAATGAATCTTTCACATGATTATTCTCTCCTTGAAGAGAAGTGTTGGTGAAGGGAAAATAAATAAATAAATAAAAATCTTAGGAAAGGTAATATCCATGGACATGAAAATTTTCCTTGGAGGATAATAACACTTTGTAACCATTTTGAGTATGAGTATTTCCTAAGAAAACACAATGAAGAACCCTTGGATCCAGTTTTATCCTATTATGGTCATGTATATGGACAAATGCTACACAACCAAAACCGAAAAAAAAAAAAAAAGCAATGATAGGTTTATGGTTTTGGAATGTCTAGTGGTGTTTTGAAATCCATGACCCTTGATGGCATCCTATTGATAATGTAGTTAGATTTAAGAACAGCTTCCCCCTAAATGTTTAGGAACTACTACAGTAAAAATTAACGCTCTAGCCACTTCAAGATGTTTGTTTTTTCTTCTCAGATATTATATTTTGTTGAGGTGTATATACACAAGAACTTTGGTGTATAATCCCATAATGAGTTAGATACGAACCTAGAATTGAGGAATAATACTCTCTTCTATTATCAGTCTGAAGAACTGGGGGATTGGCTTGAAATGGGGTCTTAAATCATATGGAGGAAATTTTGGAAAGTTTGTGCAGCTTCTATTTTTTCTTTGAGCAACTAGGCCCTACTTACATGAAATGATAGTTTATGAATGTAATTAACCACCTAGCCCCAAATATGTTTTGAACACTTGGAGGTCCCCGAATATCACTATGTATCTAAGGAAAAAGGATGTGACTTTTTATGTATTTGTGCAGGAGCCTGATGATGCTTGGATAGCTAACATATTTCACATTGAAAGTCATGGGCATCCTTATCTTTTAATAAAGTAGGAAAACAATCTGTTCAAATAAGGATAGTTTGGGTAGGCCAAAGTTGATTTTCTTGATTTGAAGTTGACTGAGAAGAACTCAAGTGGGTATGAGAGAGTACGTGAACTAATAGGTCTAGCCTCGTAGTAATGAAGTTCATCAATCTCCTTTCCAACACCTATCACCTTCTTCGTGCACAAGTACTGAAATTCAAATTAATTAGTGAAAAACTTAGCATAGAAACTAAGACTTTTAGTGATTAGACTAATTAAAAGGGGATTAGACGAAAGTTTTAGGACGTGAAGCTGAGTCAAATGAGAGAGTATCTGAAAGAGAAATACACCCCATTTCCAGCAATTGAGGATAGAGACTTGTTGTCAATTTAAACTCTCTCTACCTGAAAGAGGAGCATAAGAAACATACAAATTTGATTAGTTTGTCACATGAACTGTGGCACCAGAATAGATAATCCACGAATAATCGAATGAGAATGACCATTTAAGCTCGTGGAATAATAAAATGCACAGAAAATGAGACATTGGACCTTCAGAAACTGAAAAAAAAAAAAGCGCAGTTGAGTTAGAAGATGATTGACAACTAAGATTACAAACAAACATTAAAACATGAAATAGGCTTGAAAGAGTCAAAAGATAGCCTAAATCGGTGTAAAATAGACAAAAAAGAAAATGAGAAACCGGCATTGAAAAGGTACAAATCCGGCCAAAGAACAACTGAACCAGCTTTTGAATACATCTGATCTGGTACGGAATGTGCTGAAAACGCCTGAAATGTGTTGAAACTACCAGAACAACCAGGAAACAGGCTAAATGACTGAGAAATATGCTATCCTGAAATGATCTCAAACTAGGCTGCCTGGAAATAGAGGAAATACCAATGTTTTGAAAATCGATTCAGGCATCGACCTGAAAAAGATAAGAGTCAAGGGTTAAAAGGTTCTACAAGGGTTGAACTAGTGTCGGACTGCATGCCAAAATTAAATAAATAAATACACCCACAAACTATAAAATGTTGTAATAACAATAGATTTTATAATTTTAGTATTACTAATTCAAAGTAAATATAAATCCATGTTTATTAGTAGAATTATTATCCTATAATTTATTTCAAAACTTCAAAAACTACCAATCAATGTCTAAATTTGTTCAAATTGAAATTGTTTGTGCCTATATACTTTGCTGGTGGCCTTGATTTGCTAATGGAAAGAATGAAATAAACTGTAATCATTTAAATTGGCATTTTAATACATTTTTTTATCCGCACCACAGGATTAATATGGCATTGGAGGAGTATCTTTTAAAAGGAGTAGCACTTGGGATGAAATTCAAATATTTGGCCTGCAAATGCAATACATGAACCTATTAAAACAATTGAATTTTTTTTGTAAAAAAGAACTTGATTAACTGATAAAACCATGACAGTTTTTCCTTTTCACGGTTAAATCAGTCGGTTCAATGGTTCATTGACCAATTTCTCCATTTACGGTTAATATATTATGATCCGACTGGCCGATTCTTTGTCTCCTCGCTTGAGCTAGTTGGTCCAGTCCGTCTTTCATAACATTGGGAAAAACAACTTCGTTTGCTGTAATTATGTGATTATAGTTTGTTATTATTGATCCATACATTACCTTCTAGAGCATTTCTAGTGCATTATGGATCACAACTGTGTCAAGGGGTCGCTAAAGTACTAAAGATGCATGCTCTAAGTGACCAGCCCAGGAAAATCAAAGATACTATCACACAATCTGCCTTCAGCAAATTAGTAAACATGCTAGACTATAGTTGGTACCAAATTAATGGGGAGTTGTAATCATACAGCTTTGTGTATAAACTTACTCGAAGGACATAAGCTTCAACTCTTTCAGATTTCTGTGTTCGATGTTATGACCTCGTCTATATTTTTGAATTGTGTTTGATATCAAATGTTAGACCTGCCATTTACTTGGATCTCATCTAATGTTGTTGTTGCAGGCTCAGCAGTTGGGTTCAAGTTAGACAGCCTCCTCAAACTGACTGACACACGTGCTCGGAACAATAAAATGACACTCATGCATTATCTTTGCAAGGTACAAATTGACATATCTTTTTGTGGCTCCTTTCTACATTAAATGTTACTTAGGTGTTCCAATGTGAAAATAATCATGGCTTTCTTATCTGTTGTACTGGTATAAAGGCATTGTGAATGAGTGAGAAGATTCTTTCAACCAACTTATGCTTATCCTATTAATATTGAGACTGGGTTGTGTTTTTCTTATTATGTTTGATGTAAGTAGTCAGAAGCAATAAAAGATGATATGCGCTGGCAAGACATATACTTCCAATTTATGGAATTTTTCTTGTTCCTTTTCTGATTATATGTGGGTTCGAGACCGGTAAATATCGTAAATGCTGTTATTCTTGCTTTCCTTTATGAGGCAAATGACGAATTAATTCAATCAGGAGACTCGCCAAACTTTCCATGGAAGAATTATCCTCGCCCAATTTTATGTTTCCATGAATATATGACTCAGATTGTGTTAGAACCACATCAAGTAGTCATTCGTGCATGACCTAATATCAACTCAACAAGAAGATAGTGAACTCTTTTGTTTAATTATTACCAGGTGCTTGCTGATAAACTGCCAGAACTTCTTGATTTCTGGAAAGACCTTTCTGACTTGGAACCTGCATCGAAGGTACTTGTTGGACTTTTCCATGATTATCTTTAGATAATTTCTCCAAAGACTGAAGCAATAATCAATTTCATTATATGACTGGGTTATGTTGACTGGACCATTCAAATTTCTGTCCAGATCCAATTGAGATTTTTGGCGGAGGAAATGCAAGCAGTTAGCAAAGGACTGGAAAAAATTGTGCAGGAGTTGTCCATGTCTGAAAATGATGGTAGTGTGTCAGAAAATTTCTGTAAGGTAATTCGTGAAATAAATGAAATGAAAGTTTCGAAGATGTATGAGAGTGTATTTTAATCAATTTTCTATTACTCTTATAGTTTCAACAGCAGCAGATTTTTTTAGCAAGAGCATTTAATTATTGTAGAGTAATAGGATGTTAGGAATCATGTGATTGTAGCTTGAAAACTAAATAAGTTGTTGGAGGCTCTGAAATTTTTAAGTTTCATATTCCTGTTGTGTCCATGTTTTTCAAATGAACCGCTGCATTTCTAGCAATTCCATATGCTGAGTGAACTTTTGGTCTCAGGCTTTGAAGGAATTTCTTTGTTTTGCTGAAGGTGAAGTAAGGTCCTTGGCTTCACTTTATTCTGGAGTGGTATGTACATCCATAAGCAAAACATTCATATTTTTAATTTTTGACGTTTAAGCACATTAACACTTCCTTGTCTGGTGTGTATCAAATTCGACCTTATACAGGGTAGAAATGTGGATGCCTTGATTCTTTACTTTGGAGAAGACCCATCTCGTTGCCAATTTGAGCAAGGTACTCATCACTTCGCAAAATTAAGGAATTGGACGTTTGTATAGCAGTTTTGAGGAATTTAAGTTATCTTGAGAAGAAGCTGACCTCATTTTTCTCAGTTTATTCATTTTAGTGCAATTGGTGGTTCTTGGTTCAATAAAAACCAAAACATTGCATTTGTCATGCTTGTTGCAATCCATTCTAGTTTCACGCAGTGGTACTATTTTGTTCCTAATCTGCAATGTAAGTCCTTTTATTTACTTTATATTTCTTTTTTGCTGCAGTGATTTCAACTCTGTTCAACTTTGCAAGAATGTTCAAGCAAGCCCATGAAGAAAATTGCAAGCAGCTGGAGTTAGAGAAAAAGAAAGCAGAGAAGGAGGCTGCAACTGAGAAGCTGAAGTTAAACGCTTCGGAAAAGGAAATTGGACACTCGATACATTCTCAAGTCAAAAGTGTCAAATTACTAAAAACTGAATTTTCAATATGACAACAGTAACCTATTTATCACCAACTGAAGATGAAATTATTGTCACCACCATTCTCATACCTTACTAGAAATTGTTGGGTATTAGAAAAATGTTCTTGTTGATGGTGAAAGTGGTAAAGGATGTATATGTTGCTATGTTGGAAATTTGGAGCAAGAGAAATGGGTGATGGAATATCTGGACAATGTTGGATGCCTATCTAGAAAGGTATATCTTTAAAATTCGCCATTCTATTATAGCTTATATATATATATATATTTGAACTTATCTATGCCAAGGAAATCTAATTCCAGTCTAATTCGTGTCAATTTTTCAGTTGAATCTGGGGACGCCAAGTTTGTTCTCGTTAATATCTTGTATCTATTTTGTTAGCGGAAGAATGAAAATGTAAGATATTTTCACAGAAGGATGTGATATTCCTCGTTCTTTAAAGATTCAGCACTTTTTCACAACTTGGATTTCGTTCCTGCCATTACCTTGTACAATATTCTTTTTGAGTTGTAGCAATATTGTTAAGATATTACCATGCCAATCCAGTTTTTGCTATCCCTCTAGCCATAGTTCTTATTTAAAGGCTTCAACCAGCAAAATATTGGAATGTTCATCCCTTCTGTTATATGATAATGGCACACTGTACTGATGAGTGGTGACATTGATGTTTTCATCAAACATAGTTTTGTTTTCATGATAATGGCACACTCCATTCATTTTGACACATTAATTTTTCCTTTTTTCCAGCACTTCGTGGATTATAGCTGAAAACTAAATTAATGCATGCACCTTTTTGTACCTCTAAATGAATTTTGAATTTTTCCCATTGTCGTTCTTATATATAATGGTATGAACAGTAACACTATATTTATTGAAATTTCATTGTCCAGCAGAAAGATTTGTTTATCAAGATATCGACAGGTACGAGCAAATGAAGATATAATCAGGCAGCGTAAACTACATCAAGTTTCAGCAATAACATTTATGTTTCACAAAAATGGTGTTTTTTAGCAGGCTATTTGTTTTTCATCCAACAACTTTCATACTTTTTCGCAATTTAGGGGTTGAACGTCGAAACTCATCTTATTGTATTGTAATTAGTTATTGTAACTGTAACCAATGGAAGGTTATTTGAGCTGGTTTAGAGTTAGTCGGCAAGAAATTTGCTACAGAAATTATTTTTGAGTTAGATTTTAGTTGAGAATGGTAGATGATAAAATGATTTTTCCAATTAACTCCATCTACAATGTTAAGAGAAAATATTATAGCCCTTGTTTAGTGGAGATTAAAATCAGATTTTTAGCAAATTTTGATAAAAATTGATGAAATGTGTGGTTGGAAAGTTATGGGTCTCATAAAATTTATTTTTGAAATTAATGGTTGATTTTGACTTAACATATTAATTGAATTTTGAGTCAAACTAAACGGGGATATTTAGAACAAAATGATTTCATTGTGAAAAGTTTAGTTGGTCTAAGCTGAATTTTGATATTCATATAAGAAGAAAAAAAAAATAAAGAGAAGGGCTTCTAGAATAAGTATATATATATACGTGAGTGTACAGTTATAAAAGCGTTAAAAAAGCATGTATAACCAAGTCAATAAAAATAATTGATGAAACGCTCCAATATAAATCTGTATATGTAGGCAGCACTAGCCTATAACTAAGAAGAACGCGCACCACTAATTTCAATTTTTTATTATTCGCTCAATTGAAAATCCATTTAAATTTCAAATTAAAACAATTAAAAGAAGCGTTGACTTGATTTTTGAACGGGTGACATGATCAACAAATTTCGACTTCACTCACGTTCACGTTAATACATATTTAGACAAATCGTTAGGAATACGTAGCCTTCTTTAAATATAGGGGAGGCGGCCACGTGAACTATGACGGCCAAGTCAGTCACTAGTATAGGTTTAGGCGTGGAACGTGCGAAAGACTTGAGTCACTATAGTGTGCAGACATCGGTATATGAGAGAGCAATGATACTTGAGCATGTAAAATTGAATTACCTTTAAATAACACAATATTTGAGCTTTTTTATTATGAAAGAGGTGGAATGGCTATCGTTGGATGAAAAGACACATGAGCTCATGAAACGTCTTCTACTTTTTAATTACGCATTCTTCAAAAACTCATTATTACAAAATTCATTGTCAACAAAAATGGGTCTCAAACATAGGCTTAATGTTTCCAAGTCGCCTTATAGCCTAGGTTTGACATGTGTACAGTAGATTGACAATCTGATCGTGGGTATCCGCTTCAAAGATGTTATATCAATCAATCATAAAAAGATCTTGTAAATAAGATCTCTTGGAATCAGTGAAGTGGGAGATGCTTTCTCTCATTATAGAGCTAATTGCCTCGAATTCTTTCTGTAACAGGTTATTGTACCTTGCCTAGATATAGAGGGTCGACCTCTACATAACACCTCGACTAAGGTGATGCATCACTTCGACTACCTTAGTTATGGCCTCAAGGCTAAGCAAGGTAGGCATTGATGTGGAGTACAAGCCTAATTAGTTGTCTAACTGGCTACACATGGTTGTTATTTGGAGCCTCATTAGAACAGTGTAGCAATAGTCCCTCAAGTTCATATATGGATATTTATTAATGTATGAACTTTTGGGTTGAGTAGATCAAAAAGTTGTGGGGTGATCCATTATCGAAGTGATGCGCTTTAGCACAGAGTATTTCACTTGCATCACTTCGACTACTGTAGTTATGGCCTCGTCTAAATCAGGTAGGACAGTGATATGGAGTGCGGGCCCGATTAACTTGCTACTTAGCTGACAAGTGGTCATTATTTGAACTTTGAAGTTTCATTAAAAGAGGCGTAACAAGAAACACTATGGATTTGATGAATTGTCGCCTTGAAAAAGGGGTAAAGTGGCTATTTAAGTATTTTCTATTGACCGATTATAAATATGAGCTCTGTTTTTAGCGACTGTTAAATTTCGTCATCAGTGATTGGTTCATATAATAATTGAAGAAAATGGTACTTAAGTTAGAGATAATAATTAACAATAATGCTGGTTATACAGCAATACTTCACAGCAATATTCACAGCATTTCAAAAATGGTTACGTGGCAATGAAATATGAATTAAAAATAATAAAAATTGCACCTCACCCAAATTAACAAAACCCGTCTCTCTCTCTCCCCAAAATCATTTCCCACCTAACCCCGTCTCTCCCCAAACTCTCCCCCTCCCCCCCAAAATCTCCTGCCACCAGTTGATCTCCGGCCGGTCAGTCAACGGCGAGGAAGAAAAAAATCTGCTCAAGTGACCTCTGGGCTCGAAGCTTTAAGAACTCTCCGCCCCGGCTCCAAAGAGTTCCGTCCATTCGTGCTCAAGTTCCGTCCATTCGCGGCCCCCAACTCGAAGCAGCTGCGAAGTCGCCTGAAAATTACCTGGTAAGTTCTGGACACCGACTCCCTTTATTTTTCATTGCTTTTTTGTCCGAAGAGTGGGTGAAATTTGATTGTGTTATATGAAATTGGAACGTGAATTTGTGGGCTGGAATATCCAATATTTGCAGAAAAAATTGGCTTTGTAATTTAACTGAAAATCTTGGTTTTTGAACAGGCTAAGATTCAATCTCCATCCCCAAATCTAGTATGAATAAAGTTTCAGAGGCAAAGCTTCAGTTGGAACACAACTTCAATCACGACCATGACGACGAACGAACAACTGAGAAAGGTAGAATTCAAGATTTATAGAAGATGTGCTTTAAAATGTACAATTACAAGTGTATGAATTTGATTTTTGACACTGGATTCCTATTTTTATTGTAATTGAACATATTCCTATTCATTTTGACGTAGGAAAAGAACTACTGGAGGTATTTGATGATGATGAAGTATTTGTAGATTCCAATGCTAAGAACTTGATTGATAATGTAATAACGTTGGAAGATGATAATTTAGGAAAAGATGTGATTGTGCCTGAGGTTAGTATGCAGTTCAATGATCAGAAAGAGTTGTTCGAATTTTGCAAAATATATACGTACACAGTAGGTTTTCCCGTGAGGAGAAGGAATTCTAGAAAGGGCGACGATGGATTAGTGAGATATGTTACACTGATGTGTAGTCGTGAGGGAAGACGCAGGAATAACACTAGCGCTTCTTTG
>CAIGRQ010021038.1:0-12899 GCA_903798375.1 Fraxinus sp. D2006-0159 | reverse complement strand
AAAAAAAAAATCCTGCGCCCTGTTTCACAATCATTATTTTAATTTTTTTTTTCTTTGCATACTTATTTTCAACTACATATTTACACAATAAAATATTTTATAAGTAAATTTAAAATTTTTTACTACTACTTTTTAACCACACATTCTCTTAAAAATCATTGTTCAAAACTCTATTTTTCATAAATAATAGTTGTCAAACAGGAGTTACCTTTCTAAGCTCTATTTTTTTAGAATAAATTTTCTAAAGATTAAATTTTTTCGAATGGGTAACTCAAAATTAAAAAATAAGAAAAAAAAATATTGAATTTAAATTCAAAATTATTTTATGAATGAATGTATGGTTAAAAAAATAATCTAAAAAATAGATTTTAAAGAATGAGACTCCAGTAGAGACTAATATATATTCAACGTGTATGGTTGTACAAACTGGACAAACAAAAAGTAACTTTTATTTGAAAAAGGTTATGTTTGCTAAAAACAGGGCCTGAGGAAAGTGCTGCTGGCCTGATTATATTCCACCTACTGCAGCAACTATTAAATGGACCTTTCTTCACTACCCTACCGTATACTCACAAATAGCGAGGATGAGTATTTTATTTTTATTGGATAATTCTCCATGTACATAATTCATGTACATAATGAATTACATAGGTTCATGTGGAAGAAATCTGACCGTGAATGTGAAGTGTGGAAAAGTAAAAAATTGTAGACTGTAGATAAATGCGCGACACCTGTCAATTTTGTAATATATTATGTAAATAATTATGTACTTGTAGCATAGTCTTTTTTTATTGAGGCGGGTCCCACGAGACCCGCTCCATGTGGGAGAGGCTACTTTGCAGCCTAATTCTAAATATTAATAACTTCTCCATGTAGTTGAGAATGTTACTTGATTAAGATAAGTTAGTACGTAACGATCACTCGTCTAAAAGTTTAAGTTATTTTTTTTTACGTGCGTGTACATTTTTTTATAAACTCTTGTTTAGATATTTTTATTAAGTAGAGATGGAGAAATGATAGCTGAATTTGATTTTAGCTAAGAAAAGAATTTACCAATGAAATGATCCAATAACAGTGTTAGTATGCCCATTACTTCACAGCCTGTGGGAGTCCTTGAAACTCTGTTAGAAGCCGACAATTAGAGATAATTCCAAGCAACCCATGTGGGATTCTTCCTTTTTACTCGTCAGTTCAGCTTTGCTGTAGTCCTATCAATTTCTTGAGAAACCGTACTCTGAATTCTCTGTCTTTACACGATGTGGGATTCAGAAACTGAGTCTGTCGGAGGACGGGATTTCAGCAATGGAGTTCTTACCACTAGCAAACATGGAGTTAAGACTGATGGTTTTGAGCAAAGAGGACAGTCTTGGTATGTATGATGGTTCTGAAAATTCATTTGTTCAAACTATAATTGAAGAATATTTTATCTGCTGTTCTTGAAGTGTAGATTATGGAATTATTTTTGTGCATATAGGTATGTTGAAACTGATATTCCAAGTGACATTTTAGTTCAGATTGGAGATGTTAGTTTCCATTTACACAAGGTAATTTCATTTTCTGACTAGTCTATATCTCACTTGTTGGACTCTGTCGAGCCTAATCATAATGTACACTTATTACTCTCACTGCGAACCATGTTAATCATCTTTTACGTGTAAGAGAGGCATGAAGTAACCTTATCATCTCGGTCGTTACAGCGAGTTGTAGGCACATGTTCAGGGTGAAGTACAATAAATCTTTGCACACTGTTTTTCTTTTTATTATTGCTCTCGAAAGACGGGATTTGAGCTTAATCATGACATTTGTGTGCTTGTAGTATCCTCTTCTTTCTCGAAGTGGAAAGTTGAACCGAATCATTTCTGAATCTCGGGACGCAGAATTAAACAAGATGGTGTTAGATGACATTCCAGGAGGGCCTGAGGCATTTGAACTGGCAGCAAAATTCTGCTATGGAATTGCTGTTGATTTAACAGCGACTATTATCTCCGGCCTAAGATGTGCAGCAGAGTATCTAGAAATGACGGAAGATTTGGAAGAAGGCAATCTGATATTCAAAACTGAAGCTTTTCTCAGTTATGTGGTATTATCATCATGGAGAGACTCCATAATAGTATTGAAAAGCTGTGAAAAACTATCTCCTTGGGCGGAAAATCTCCAAATTGTTAGAAGATGTAGCGAGTCTATTGCGTGGAAGGCTTGTGCTAACCCGAAAGGAATAAAATGGCAGTATACAGGAAAGCCCCTGAGAGTTTCCAGTCCAAAATGGAATGAGATGAAAGATTCTAGCCCGAGTAGGAACCAACAAGTGCCCCTGGATTGGTGGTTTGAAGATGTCTCCATACTCCGGATTGATCATTTTGTACGTGTTATTACTGCTATTAAGGTGAAAGGGATGAGGTATGAATTGATTGGGGCTGTGATTATGTATTATGCAAGCAAATGGCTCCCCGGTTTGATCAAAGAGAGGTCGGGATCAGGGGCTCCTGGCGATGATGGAAGTAATAGTACTAATAGTAATGGAAGTAGTAGTAGCTGGAAAGGTGGGCTACATATGATTATGGCTGGAAGTAAAGAGGATACACCAACTGTTCAGGCCAAAGATCAAAGGATGATTATCGAAAGCCTAATAAGTATAATTCCCCCACAGAGAGATAGCGTTTCGTGTAGTTTCCTTCTTAGGTTGTTGAGAATGGCAAACATGTTAAAAGTGGCTCCTGCTTTGGTTACTGAATTGGAGAAAAGGGTTGGTATGCAGTTTGAACAGGCTCAATTGGCAGATCTTTTGATACCTTGTTACAACAAAAGTGAGACATTGTACGATGTTGATCTTGTTCAGAGGCTTTTGGAGCATTTCCTAGTTCAAGAACAGTCAGAAAGTCTAAGTCCTGTGGGACAGTCGTTTTCTGATAAAAATATGTATGATTCAGCTCATAGGGGGACAAATCCAAATGCCAAGATTAGAGTGGCAAGGCTCCTCGACAGCTACCTTACAGAGGTTTCCAGAGACAGAAATCTGTCGTTGACGAAATTTCAGGTCCTGGCTGAGGCTTTGCCCGAATCAGCTAGAACTTGTAACGATGGATTGTATAGAGCAATTGATTCCTATCTTAAGGTACGTCAAATCTATTTGCAATTTCTTTCTGAATTATGTTCTGATCATTTTGATTTTCTCATAGTTCATGCTCCTAAGAAAAATTGTCATTTTCATTAGCTCTCATCGTAAGATCAAGATGGAATTACGAGATACAATATTTACATGTGCATTGATGCATCAAGAACCTCAAATCTTAAAGCTCCGTTTTCTTGGCTCAAATACATCTTGAAGTGTAAGTAAAAGTTGAAAAAAGAAAAGAAGAAATATTCAAAACAATCTCTACTTATCTTTAGACTCAAATCGCAACACATTGCCATTTTCCATCATTCTCACTCTTCTTTGATGTTGTAGAAGTGGTGTGAGGAGATTTTTCCTTGTGAGTTGGTTGAAGATTGTTAATGTGATCATTTTTTTTTTCATCATTCCAAAACCAATATTCAATAAGTTTATTAGCATGTGGTGATGATTTTTCTCAACTGTAGGCTCATCCAACACTAACTGAGCATGAAAGGAAGAGACTGTGCCGTGTGATGGATTGCCAGAAGCTGTCAATTGATGCATGTATGCATGCTGCACAAAACGAAAGACTCCCATTACGAGTTGTGGTGCAAGTCCTCTTCTCAGAGCAGGTGAAGATAAGCAATGCAATATCAAACAACTCCCTCAAAGATGCCGGGGAACCCCAGTACCAGCCCTTGATATCAAACCGCAAAACATTACTTGAAGGGACGCCACAATCATTTCAAGAAGGATGGGCTGCTGCCAAAAAGGATATCAATACTCTTAAGTTTGAACTGGAGAGTGTCAAGGCAAAGTACTCGGAGCTCCAAAATGAAATGGAAACTTTACAGAGGCAATTCGATAAGATGGCAAAGCCTAAACAGACATCTGCCTGGACTGTTGGGTGGAAAAAACTAAGCAAGATCGGTAAAACAACAGAAAACAATGATATGGGGTCTCAGGCAGGAAATGCAGAACAGACTAAGAAGATTCCTAGAAGGTGGAGAAATTCCATTTCATAAATGCTACACCCATTCAACTCTGTATTGCCAGTTTTTTTTTTTCCTGTTAGAATATTCAATGAGTTTCTTTTTCGATAACAGTTATTATTTCTGAAAGTATAATAATCTTATCATCAGTGTTTCTGTATTGGGGTGATTAGTTGTGTAACTGCGTTGTAGCTCTAGTTGAGTTTTAGATGTCAAGATGTACTAGTTGGGATGGTTTTATATTGAGTTGGTCTTTATTAGGTCTTGGAGTTCCATCGACATCACTACTCTCAGCAGTTGTCTATTCGGTTAAGAATACATTTGTGCATAAACGAAGTCCTTACATAGAAATCACCTCAACACCAAGGAAATAGCAAATGTTGCACACCCCGCCGCTAATTACAAGAAAAATCGTTCTTGCTATCTTCTCATCGTTCTCGATATAAAGTATATTTATTTTAAGTTCTGGCCTATCAGTTGATATTACATGTAGAAATCCTATAAATGGTAATTTTGTTTTTTATAATTTTGATGATTGCCAAAAAAATCAAATCTGTAGTTGAAAAAATTTAACACTACGATCTCGTCGGGCCACAAAAGGAGCCAAGACTGAAAACCATAGCCAAAATGGAAACGAACAAGCATGAATTGACATCCCACTTCAGCTCATGTCTAAATCCCAAACAGTAACTTGGTCCTAATGTCAAATTTTCATGTCACGCCTAATTACAGATAAGCTTTGTCTTTTGAGACGGAGAGAAAGCCGCGTATTACTATCGTTGTTCACAAGGTAATGATTGTCTTCGTAGCATGTAAACAAAAAATGTGACACACTACATAACTCCTAAAGAACGTTATTTCCAGAAAACAGAGTACGAAGTGATGCACGCCACACGGGATCCTTTCAAGTGTGGAAGAATACTTCGAAATGCATGGATGCAAGACAATTATGTTTTTTTTTTTAGTTAGTTAATTCTGACAAGAGAACGACTGAGTCCTGACCATAGGATGAACCAAGATCGTGTGCTAGCTAGGAGCCTAGGATGTAAGAGTAAGAAGAACCTGTCATAATAAAGAATGAAAAAAAGAAGAAGAAGAAGCCAAAATGGCAAAGTAGAGGAAAATAATTCTGCCATGGATGAGAAAATAGTGGATGCAATAGTCAACTGAGAGTTACATGCATTATTTTTCCAGCTACTTGATATTGCATAATGAACTCAATTCTACTCATAATTTATTAGAAAAATACTGTGGGGGTGGGGGGGCACTCGTGGGTTCAGCATTACCACATAACATATTTGCCTTACATTTCATTGAAGATATGAGTATCTTAGTCCATGCCCCACATGTCTCACATAGATAGCTTAGACTTATAAAAGTTGTAATGAATCAATGACCCTTACAAATGAGAGAAAATAGCACTCGTGATTCGCAATTTATTGTTCCAAATTATTCACAATCTTTTATTATAATTGCGCGGTCAATTTTCAATAAAAAAAAAAATCATTCAAATCTTTTTTAAATTGTCGTGTCCCTTGTACAAGCATGTTTTACTTTAAATTTCAGTGCATTGGTCCAAGTTGAGAAGTGTGACCTAATAAAGTTGAAGATAGAAGGACATCGACACTATTTAATAGAGATTTACGCTATTTGGTCATTAGAGATTGATTGTGCAAATAGAACGAAAGGCTGGGACCAACTTGTTACTATGATAAAGAGTTGGGTTCAATGATGCAATTTAATCCTCTACCCCACCCCTAAGAAAAAAACTATAACAAGAGAACAATTTCATATATAAAACAAAGAAATGATGAAAAAAAGAGGGTTTGAGTCTTAACCTTCCAGAACATGCAATAATTTGTTGAAAATAAAATACAACACAAGAAATATGAAAAAATAATAATAATATTTTGATCAAAGAATCTTGAGACCTATTCGGCAATATTTTTGAAAACCGAAATTGTTTTTAAACATATTTGAATAATTTTCTGAAAAATTCTTTGTCGAATTAGATGAAATTAATTTAAGGTAATTTTCTCAAGAATCTCTTCTTCAATAAGCAAAAACGAAAGCAGAGCCCTACCAAACAGGCCCTTAACCATGGCATCATTTTGATCTTCTGCTTGGAATACAGTGTGTTCAGAGCTCTCTTGAGTCAATAACTACTTCCATAAATAAGAGCTGTGATATAATAAGAATGATAATGTGGCAGTCCTTATCATTCCCTTACTAATAATGCATTTAAGAATGTTATTATTATTATCTTGTACAAACCATGAGAATAAATTTGATCCAATTTCTTTAGTCATTTGTTGAACCACCCTACATTATCAAGAAAAGAAAAATATGAACATTAACCTAACATTTGACAACATTTACTCCAATTTCATATTCAAACCCTAATTTATGCTGTTACTGAACATGAAAAAAATGAGGATTAAATACAAAAGATGCCAAAGTTGCCTATCTAGAAAACCATCTCTCAGCCTTGCGTCACATAGATACAAAAATAAAATCGATTGTCCAATTGGATTTGGTGAATCACGATTAAACCTACACGATATTAGGTCTTAATTTGACTCGCTTTCATGGATGAACCATAAAACTAGTTTTCAGTTTCAGTTCTATTGTATGTGATGAGTGAGTCGTCTATCCTCCTATACGCCTACTCAGTGATGATTTATCTGAACACGAAAATTTCTTGAATTTGATCAATTATAATGTTAATAAGAATGTATAAACTCTCAATCCAAGCTAAGAAAACCAAATTTAGAATCTCCCACCATCACGTGCGTGCACACGTAGTGTGTGGTGGGGTGGGGGAAGTTATGCACTCAATGAGACAAGTTCATGGTTCACACAGAGAAAGAGTCAAAAATCTTGACAAGAACTGACCCCACACTCCACCAAGTTCACAATCAGAGGGTCAATCAACAATGCAATCACGCACTGCACATGGTTTTCTTATCAACAATGCCACAAAACATGAAAATGCAAAAAGAAAAATAAACACAGTTAAAAAGATAAAGTATTTATTAGATGCACAAGACCAAACAGTACAAGAATACACACCAAGATTCATGTCCTTACAGAATTCAAACCACAGTTTTTACAATACAAAAGCTCACAGGTGGAAACAAACAACAATAGTTGACGATGTATTGGCATAAGCAATTCAGAATGAATTCATGGGTAGGGGATAGGAAGTTCCCTCTATGACATACACCAATAACATGGAGATATTCAAGAAAAAGCGTAAAATCAAAGAAGGATGTGAGAATGGAAGGTGGGACCCAAATAGCCAAGCGCATGCACTTAATCTATGGAGTTTCTCAACATTCACGGAAAAGGAGTCCTCATTTACAGCACACCACACCACTATCCTCCATCATGAATTCAAATCTGCTATACTTACTTTAAACCCCAAAGCTTAAAAATAATCATTTCAAGTCACCAATTATAACCCCATATTTCTTCTCCACCTGAGAGTAAAGATCAAATTTCATCCCAGTAAACTCCTCTTCAATTGGCCCACAATACATACTGCTACACTACTAGAGTGAAAAGCATGGTGGTAAAGGTTTTGCAAAATCAAAAGTCACCTTAGCACTTTCAAATGCATAAATAATTCTATTCAACACACACTTAATGGTAATCTTGTATGTGATTCTACTCAACCAACAGAAATCTCCACTCCAACACTCCATGTTGAGTTTAAGGATGATATGCACTCAAAGATAGCCAATTCCCAAAGTCTCAGCCTCCAGCTTCAAGGAATTCAAGTAAATTATAGCTTTATCAATTATCAACAGCGGATCCTCATTCTTTAACCCAGGAATGATACTTTCGAGGATTTTCAACGACTCGCGAATCTTAACCTTCTTTACTCTTTTAATGGAATCAATATCATCATAGGAGTTGTTCTCACCGGCACAGCTTGATTCCACACCATCCTCGTAATTTTGAGGACTATCCATTTTTACCGGACCTCCCGTGTCCACCAATGATGATTTCTTGTACCCACCATCAAGCAATTTTTGCCTTTTAGTCGAGCCATTAGAACTGGCAACTTCCTCAACTAGTTCCCCAATTTGTATGCCCTTGTCATATCCCTCTTCAATAGTGAATGGAGTATGCCCCGTGCTAGTTACTTCATCATTCTCATTATCATCATCATACTCATAATTGCTATTTGAGTAGAGTAAAGCATTCATTTCCTCAGTGTCTTCATGCACCTCACTTCCTCCGGTTGAATGATTTTCATCCCATTTCTCCAGAATAATTGGCTTCACCAAGGACTGTGGTTCTTGCTCCATTTGAACAGCAACTTCGTCACATGTACCATGACCTCCAGCAGCAGTATTGGAGGCAATAACTTGATTTTGGGAACGAGATAATGATGGGTTAAAGAACAATCTAGTGTTATTATCAGACTGATCGAAAATGAGGAACTTTTTCTGAGAAGTGAAAGAAGCACCAACAGGGTTCGCACTCATACCAAGACCTTGGGATAACCCACATTGAGAATCTTTCAGATATAGGTTTATGATAGGAGATGAGCTCTCCCAGCGACGAGGAAGATGTTGGAAGAACCCATCAACTCTATTTAGTTGCTCTGTTTTCGAACCAGGTAAATTAGAAATTGTACATCCCGGAAAACCCACATTTGCAGAAAATGTGGAAGAATTTGGAAACCATGGCAGATTATTGTTTTGCCTCAGCTGTAAAAGTGCCATATGATCCAAATGGGGCAAATTCCACGCAGATAACTGCTGACAAGACTCTTTGCCCGTAACCATTCAGTCAAAAAAAAAACCTGGCACGCATAATTATAATAGTCATTCACAAGCTCTAGATATGAATCAAAGACAAATGAGTGCATGTTCCGTTAAAATATAGATATCGTACCAGGATAATGCCTGAATTTAATCCACAAACCGCTTACTTTCAATAGTGCTAAACAAAAGAAGGCGGAAACTATATATTGCTAGCTTGATTGGACGACGGAAACTCGATAACAAGCTAAGTAACAGGTTTAAGCAATTGACGGAAATATTCAGCCTGGTAGCAGATGAACAGGGAAAAATTTAGTGGTATCATGATTATCGTAATTACAGAAACATGATAGCAACATTTGGATAAGAAACAGTTGATTCAACAAAGACATAATATCAACAACCATAACCAGAGCTAGAAACTATTTTAAACAAACCTGGCAATTCTGCAAAGGTTGAAAGCATGCTATTACTCTAACTATGATGGTTGTTCTCCCAGCAATCCCACTTTCATGTTTTAATGCCTTAAACCTTGTTTGACTCGCTGCTTGGCACACCATAACTTCTTTTGACTCTTGACTGGTCTTCAAAGTCTATGAAAGTGAACAATGGAAACGCAAAACTACTGATAGAAAAGAGTAAGCCCAACCTAAAAACAAAGATGAAGGATCTAGCAGATCTGTTATAGGAAATGCAATCAATTTGAACAAAAGATCAAGGTCACCAAGACACAGAGACTACAAACTTGAGTCAGAAATAAACACAACAGTTGTTTGAACTACAATAGTTTTGAACGGTTCTCTCACTTATCTAAATTTATAGAATGAAGATAAAACACTTAAAGAAAGAAAGGTGACTGGATCCCATTGATAGGTAGAGATAAGAGGATAATGGAAACAACAATTAGGTTGAATTCAACAGACGAAATGACAACTTATAGAATAACCCTGAAGTAAAAATTCAAGGAGATAACACAACGAAAAACATCAATTGACAGACTCAGCCACCGCATATTGGTCACTCCTATGCCCAACTGAAATTGTCTCGAATCTATAACACAAGAAACCTGAAATTAAAGCAAAAGAGCAAGTTTGTGAGACTCAAGAAGTATAAAATGAAATTCTACCATTATTCACTGAGTAATAAACAGAAATTGTGATTTGTTCTCATTCAAATGACAAGAAGTAGATTTTGAAAAATTGTTGATTTGTTTCTATACCGAATGACAGTCCATGATTTTTTTTTTCAAAAAATCCCCAGGTAAAGGCGGAGGAACTAACCATTTTTTGGTCTAGAAAGAGGTCGGTTTAAAAGAAAATGAACCGAATTACCCAAAAAAAAAATTGAAAAATAAAACCATATACATTCTGAGAATACAATCAGAATTCACGATGAGTTTTGGAGTTATATACAATCGCAAATATGAATATCCCCTCTGTTTGTACAAAAGTTACACAGGCCGCCTCAGTTTGTTAAGTCAGATCAACTCACTTCAATAATTAACCTTCAATTTGTTCATCATCCATACATAAAAATCTTAATGAGGATACTTTATTCCTAGAAGACGAAGAAGGAAACAAATGAACCCATAAAAATCAAAAGTAACACCAAGAAAAAAAACCAAAAACATGAAAACTTCACTAGAATCGAAGAAGAGATAGAAAAGATTCGCAGAACTTACAGATCGTTGACCTAAAAATCAGAATCTTCGAATACGTGGAGAGAATTTGTTGAATGTTTGCGACAGTGAGTGTGTGACAAGTAGAGAGGGAGCAGATGTTATTTAGAAGGCAGTTGTAAGTGGCAGCAGTTGAGGGATGCTGCTGCTATATAATAATTTTATGACCATATTACCCTTCAAGTTTGCATTTTATGATAATATTACTCTTTATTTATTTTTCCACAAATTTTATTTTTTCCTTCTTTAAATTTAGTCTATATTAACGATCCATGAAAATTAGGACGTTCCTATCAGCCTATCATGTTGAAATTATAATAATTAAATGTTTAGGATCAACTTGCTCATTTTCAAAGATCGAGTATCAACTTTCTATTATAGCAATAGGTTGGGACTGATAGTGAAATTATCCACAATTGTTTTTTGAATCTTATTTTTTTAACTTTAGTCACATAAATAATTAATTGTAGATTGCAATTTCAGCGCTAACCTTTGTCCAAAGTAGTGATCTTGTCCCAAATGTGTCTTATTCTTTTCTTTTTTTTTTGTCCCCGTCTTTGAAACATTAGTACACCTGGCCCCTACGGATGGTTTCATAATAAACTCGAGATTTGATTTACTAATTGGCTAGATATCTATAAAATTCGATATTTGCCTAGAAAAAGTCGTCATTACACTCATCAAATTAGAGATTATGCACAGCATCTAGTTCAAAAAATCCCCTTCAATTGGAAGAGAATGTGGGTTAGAGTTTACATGCTATTGGATTTGATTTGAGGAACACAATTTGAGGGCTAAAATGAAACAAGAAAAGATATTTAGGATTGGATGATTTGTCTTGGAGGGGCGATTTCATATAGTGTCAATTTCTAAATAATTTCCAAACAATTTCACCACTAACTGTTTGGACAATTTACTTTATTTCAACTTTTTCTGTAACAATACAAGTGTTGTTGTAACATTAACTACAATAAACAAAACACGAGAATAAAAATGTGGTTATTCGATTGAACAATATTGAAGTACACTTACCTAATTGAATTAGAGTAAAAATATAATCAGCGTAAACATACAATACGTATAGATAACAAATGTAAAACATAAACAGTAGAAACGGTAAAACCATATTAAAAACAAAAAGAATCAATTGAAAAGAAAGTAGCATGCATATTTAACTAGGGTAAAATATTCCCGTTGTAACTCAACTTTCTCCAATATTACTAAATTGTCAACTTTAAAAGTTTTTTTAGTTTCCACTAAAACTTTTCAAATATTTCTGAGTTATCATTGAACTTTAAAAGTTTTTGAGTTATCACCAAACTTTCAAATTTTTGATTTCATCCGTCACTTCATGTCTCGTCATTTTAAATGTTAATATTCTCAATAATAAGGTAGACAATGTGGCAATTATAATAAAATTTTGGCCAGTTCATTATTGGTAAAAGCATATTCAATATGCTCTTTAAACACAAGATACTCTTTATTTTAGAGAATTAATACTTAAAAAAAGGTCAAAGAGTCACTATTCTAACTTTTTAATATAGAAAGCGAGTTTAACTTTCCAAATTTTGAATAGTCAAATTCACTTTCTATTTTTACTTTTAATGATTGCATTTAAGAAGTTAACGATTTCAATGTTTTTTTTCGAAATTATTCAAATCTCATTTGAATTGATTGATCATTGTCATATAAAATAATATGCTAAATAAAAGATAAAAGAAATTAATAAATGTTTCTTGAAATTAACAAAATCAAAAATCAAAACAGAGAGCATTATTGGAGTGTATAAAAATTTTTGCTCTCTTTGTTATATATAAGATGTTCTTTATAAATAGGATGTTTTTATAGATGCTCCAAAGACGACTCTATTTGGGGTGTCAGAAGTCCCGAATCGAATCGGACCCGAACCAAATCGAACCGAACCGAGCTATTTTTCATAAGTTAAATACCCGAATCGAGAACCGATGTGTTTGGGTCGGGTCTCGAGTCTAAGACCAAGAACCGAATAAGAACCAAAACTAAATAAATTTTTTTATTGAATTAATTAAATTAGTTTATTTTTTCTAAATAAATTAACAAATTTATTAAATAAATCAGATCATTTCATAATTTTAAGCCTCAATTTTTTAGGGGCCAAAAAAAAAAAAAAAAAAACCCCTAATCCATTCCTTGGGCCTCAAATAAGTGACCCTAAAACCTTAGTGACCTTGGCCTCAGATTTTTAGGGCCACATAAAAAAAAAAGGTGGTAATTACACCAAACCAGCTATTAAGTTTAGACTTTTAAAAAATCAGATTTTCACCTTTTTTTTACATTTATCAGGTTTTTATAATTTTATTTAATAACGATTTTATAAAATTAAA
>CAIGRQ010021032.1:0-11685 GCA_903798375.1 Fraxinus sp. D2006-0159 | reverse complement strand
AAATTACCAACTAAAGGTTCAAGACGTAGTAGAATGATCCAAAACTAAATTTATAGAGACTTTATAAATTATGAGAATCGATTAAATCGTTGAGCTTAACCTATTAAAATATCGAACAAAGTACAAATACAACCAAAAAACGTCAAGTATACATAGTACCCAACACATCACACATGATGTCAATGATATAAACATTATGAGAGAACGTATTACAATTGAACTCTTCCACATCCTCTATTTTGTTTTTTTTAAACATGTTTGGTTAAACACAAAAAGTTTATGAGTAATTAAGTAACTTTTAAAATAATTTTTTAATGATGAAAAATAACATATCTCGATATATTTGCGTATAAATTATTACTTAAAACTGACTTATATATTTTTATTGCATGCATCAAGTAACAATTCTAAGTGAATCACAATTTCATTATTTAATTTATGTTTTTATTTCCGTCAAATCTAACTTGCCAAACGGCCAAATCTAACTTGCCAAACGGCCAATGGCATTGGTGTTACGATTGACGATATTGCGATCATGGAAGGTTGGCATTCGCCCACGAATACGACGGTGGCTTCTTCGTAAGTTAGAAGCTAAAGTTTTAATTATTTTGAATATACTAGTACTTCTTCATAAGTGGGTTGTAACTTGTCGTGAAAATGATGAGATTGCTGAGGTGAGCCCGTGAGTATAACGGATAGAAATTGGATGGATAGACTGTGTATCATACTCATATCGTCTCTTGTTCGCGACAATCGGCAATTTTTTTTTCTTATTTTGACAAGTTTAATTTATTGAATCTAGTATTTTGTTTAAAAAAATTGGATAGAGATTAAGCCCCCGTTTGGCACCCATTCATTTCTCATTTTCTTTCTCTTTCTCATTCTCATTTTTCATTTCAACTACACATTCTCTTAATAAAATAATATTACACATAAATCAAAAACTTTTCATCACTTTTCCACCACACATTCTTACATCAATCACTATTCTAAAAAAAATTTTCAACCCAAAATGGGTTTCAAACAGGGGCTAAATAACATATAAGTATATCTAAAAGAGTTTGACAACCAAATAAATTATATTGACAAAAAAATTATTCATCAACTCTAGCTATACAAAGACCATTATTTTACACGTATCATATCAAAAACATTTCATCACTTTTCCACCACACATTCTTACATCAATCACTATTCTAAAAATTCTTTTCAACCCAAAATGGGTTTCAAACAGTGTGTTTCACTCAAACCAAAGCGAACCCAACGTCATCCCAATTTTTTTTCATTGCATACATTCCACATATATTTTTTTAAATTATATATATATAAAAAAGAAAGTAATTACTTAAAGCTACCACATCTTGAAAGACTTCTTTGAAAGATTAGGTTGAAAATATGAATTTGAATAATATTTATGTACAAACTTAGTTAATCACCTAATCTTAAGTAGACTATGAAAAAAAAATCCCTTAAAAAAGAAAATAAAGAAAAACATGGCTACTTTTAATTGAAATAGAAATAGAAATAGAAATTCTTCTAATAATAGAATCCTATGAACACTAGGACCATTACTCAAACTGCCATACATCAAAATTGATATATTTAAATAAAGATTTCCATTTATAGATAAATTACTAACGAGGAAATTGTAAAAAAATATCCAATTTTACATAGTCATTTGCAAAAATATTCGAAATTTCTTCAATGTACATCTTACTATAATATAGACCAAAATTCTCTCATTAACAATTTTAAATTTCAAAATGAAGACAAAATTATTTATATAATTAAAAATTGTATATTGATCAATAATAACTTAACGCATAACCTATACGGCTTATTTCAAAAAAAAAAAAAAAAATCACATCAATCACTCATTAAATGCTCACTTTTTCCTATAAGTGGGTAAATAAAGTATTTATGAAATGTCGAGAAGTACCTTAAAATGTTAAGAACATTATGAAATGTAGAAAACTTTTATATTCAGAACGAAATATTGTTCTAGACAAATAAAGTGTCAATTGTCAAGGACTCAACATAAACATGATTCAAATGCCGATAACAACTTTTAAAATGTTGAGAACGTTATGAAATGTCAAGAATGACAGTTATCAAACACAACTTATCAAAAAAAAAAAAGATTTCAAAAAAGAAAAAAAAAATTACATTCTATCGAGAATTGTGCAAAGCCTAATCAACTACAAATTTAGTGTTAATGACTTTTCTACTTCATCTTCTTAATTTTTTTCCCCCAAAATTCTTGATCAATACCTAATAGATAATAAAAGCAAATGAATTCATTACGTATTAACTAGCATTAATGTAGCTTATCATGAAATTTACCCGGTTCTTCTCGAAATTTGCAACAAACTGAAAAAAAAAAAAAAAATTCCTCCATTTTTCATTGAGGGTAAATACATAATTTGATACCAAATTTGGCCACTTTTACAAGAGTTATCAAAATTAGATACTTTTCAATTGACAAACATGAAATTGACTATTTTTGTAAATTCCCTATTAATAATTTTTAAAGGTGGTTACAATTCCATTAGTGATTCGACAAGTGTAGATTAATTTTAGGTAAAAACAATTACTTTTCCACCTGTTGCAATAATAACTATTGAAGCCAAAGGAAATATGGCCCCGTATACATACAAAACACTCCTATACATGCGTAGCAGTTCACACTTGGCCATTCTACTGAGGGAAAAAAAAAAATGAAATTCTCCATGGCTATCTGGTTCTCAAGATCAAGAAAAATTGCTCATTTTCTAAACCCAAAAATTGCTTATTTTCGACAGCCAGAAGATTTTTCCTACAAAATTCATGAAAACTATGTAAATTCTTCTTCTTTCAGAACTTTGTCTGGTGAAAATTTCAGAAGCCCACATGCATTCCTAGATAATTCCGCCACCATGTCGGCTTTGCAACGCCACTGCAGGCGGCCGGAATCCACCAGAGCAGGAGAACAAGTGGAAACACCCTACAGTGATGATGATTATGAAGATGAAAACCAGGTAATTAATTTTTAATTATTTTTGTAGCATGTAATGTGATTTTTGGAAAGCAATTTTTTGTTTAATAATTCAGGAAAAAAAAAATGTTATAGAAAATTAGTGTTTTATAAAATAGATAATATCAAAATTATTTAGAAGAAGATTGCCCATGATTGATCCCATTTTTGTCCCCCATAATGCATTTTCACAACCAATCAATGTGACCGCCTACATGACTCCATTCCATTTCAAATATAATTTACACCATTTACTTTTTTGTCATTTTGTCCCCTTTTTTTTTTGGGGGTGGGGGAAAGGGTCAATGTGGAAAATTGTTTGTACAATATAATTTTTGGTACAACAAAAAACCATGGGGTTATCAAGAATTTATTGGACAAACGGTCATATTTTTTTTTTTAATACAAATGTACGAAAAAGGTTGTCCTAACAACGCTTATTTATGGTCTATTTGGACCTGATTTTAATCTGATTTTAATAAAATTAAAGTTAAATAATCAATATCAACTACATCCTCGTGAGTTTCACATATTTTCAACCACAAATTTTAAAAAATTCTATCACAATTCACTTAAAATCTAATTTTAATCTACACCAAACACCATCTTATTTTTAAAAGAATTTTTAATTATTATTTGTATTTAATTTAAGATTACAGCCAGTCAAAGACATTTATTCAGGTACGGACAACGGTAGCTGGGATGATTTGAAAGGTAGTAAATGTAATAAATAGGTTCATTGAGTTGTACGAATTTTATGTCAACTTGGAGGGAGGGGCGATTCGTGTGGGTCAGTCCAGTTTAGGGTCGAGTTGAGATAGTTTATAAGGGTAAAATAGACATTTAATGCTGAAACGAGCAATCAACTGCCCAAAAAATTTGTAGAATAATTCTAGATATACATAATGATCTACATAATGTTTGACATAATGGCCACATGTTTGGCCCTCATAGCATCACTCAAAATTGTATGACACATTGATGGATATGATTTCACGACTATATGGACTCAAAGGTCTTGAGGTTTGAGTTATGGATCGACTCCTATTTGGATTCGAGTGATCAATTGCATTAGGTTTGAGTTATGGATCAACTCCTATTTGGATTCGAGTGATCAATTGCATTAAGTCTATGACACACCGATTCATCTACCCCGACTCTTGCTTATAATCTACATCTATCAATTCAAAAAAAAAAAATTAACAAATTACAGTTTGTTCGTTTCCCATTTGTATAAAATTTATGACTGTTGCACAATAAAGCAACGGGCATTTTTGACCTCCTTTGTGTGATAACGGGCCCAACTGTTTGAAAAAAAAAAGGTCAAAAAAATTGGAAGAATGAAAAAAAAAATGTAAAACAAACAGGTTGTTAATGACACACCATCTTTTTCTCGTATGGGGCCCTTTTGAATAAGAGGATTGTACCCAAAAGTTTAGAAATTTTTTGATGTAAGGCCCAAACAAATGGTGCTTGAGTTGGATTCACGAGACTCAAAATCTATTCGACGTGCAACTTTTCTGTTGTAAATTTTGTAGTTTATAATGAATTATTTTTAGCATAATGAAATGGAACAACCCTTGCACTAGCTTATCATTTGTCATTTTGATGATGACATGAGAAAGTGAAAGATTAAGATAAAGCCCAATGGGCTGGCCCACCATAGCTAGAAGATTCTATAGGATGACCCATTTGGAATCTAGTCGCACTCATCGTGCCTCGAGTCTTGAGAGATGCATTTCGGTGTAATTACACATTGCATACCGTGTTTTGTTAAACGAATTTGTTTGTTTTTAATATTGTGTTTCCTTAAATAAGGAGAATTTCGTTTTGTGCATTATAAGCTATGATGCTTGGATTCGAATACGGGCACGTATCTAAATGTCAGATTTTTTATTTTTTAAAATGTAAAATATAGGGATATAATTAAAAAGAGTTCAAATTTCGGACATGAGTACGTGTGCACGTCTTTCACACTTTAATTTTTGAATTTATGAAAAATTCGCATGTAAAAAGTTAAGTAATAATTAAGTGGCAAATTGTTAAAACATAGAACACACCAAAAATAGTATAAATTTATATAACAAAAGTACAAAATTAAAATAAAAGTTAGAAATAACATAATTACCACTGTCATACCCACTTGAAAATTGAAGGATCCGCTCCATATTTCATACCCATACTTCTGTCGTGTCGTATCGACACGAGTATGTCGGCCGAAGTGCCAAGGTCCGAGCATCAGAGATTATAAGTAAATTGTAATGCATATGTATTAAACTAAAGTATGTGTGCATGTTTTCTACACTGTGAAACCTATAAATATAATTTTGGATGGAGAGGATCAGTAAAAAGCATGTCGACTCTAAATTTGTAAAGAACAAAACTTCATTCGTCCTTGAGGCCGTCGTTCATTTGTCGAATCATATAAGCAACTAATGCTAATACCACGACTTGTGGTAGTGAAAACGAACTAACTTTAGTTATAGTTTATCAGCTAGCTGCAATACTGCAAAATTATCGAACAATAAAGTAGGCGTCGAGTTTCACAATCGGAGATTCCACGTTTCAAATTTTCGATATCAAAATGCTTGTTCCTAATTAGTAATTTGATGTAACAGGCCATGGATTTTCCTGGTGGACGAGTCTCTTTCACTAATGAGATGAAATTCATATCAGAGGCAGCAGATAAGAGAATACCATGTTACCGCGTCCTCAGTGATGATGGCTATCTAATTGCTGGCAGCAGATTTGAGCAGGTAAAGAATTTCATCTACTTTTAAGAATTTCAATTTTATTGTTGCAATGATTCCGCACAAGTTGAAAGATCCCCGTATATTGAACTACCACATCTAATAGCTTAAATTTAGTATTTAACTCACTTCTTCACATCCTTATCACTCCACATTTTTCCTGTGGAAACCAACCATGTTTGAGTGTTAACTTTTATACAAACTGTACTAGGTGGACAAAGAAACAGCAGTAAAGATGTACAAAAGCATGGTTACACTTCAGATAATGGATAACATCTTTTATGAAGCTCAAAGGCAGGGGAGAATATCCTTCTATCTCACCTCAACGGGGGAAGAGGCTATTAACATTGCGGCAGCAGCTGCTCTCACTTCAGACGATGTTATATTACCTCAGGTAAGACATGCTCGAGATGCAAATCATAACTAGAAGTGCTATGGTATGAGCAATAGAGGTGGCGTTTAGTTTAAGATCTTAAAAGCTCCATTTTCTGTGATATTTGTCTTCTATGGCAACGGTTAGTCGCTCAGTGCATTGTAAAGTTTTATGCTAAGTTTCCGAACTTTGTTTTGTTCCAAAGTAATCAGTGAATCTTGCTTTTTGTTTCACTTTGCTCACTTGACTAAAATCCGTTCATTTTCGTAAGGGAATGTCCGATGTGGAAATGGTAATTTGTTGTAGCATCAACGTAGAGGTCTTCCCCGTCGGGGATTCTGTTTTCAGAAAAATTAAAGATAGTATTAAGCATGTATTGCACGATGCAGTACCGGGAGCCTGGAATTCTATTATGGCGTGGTTTCACCCTGCAAGAATTCGCCAACCAGTGTTTCGGCAACAATGCTGATTATGGGAAAGGCAAGCAAATGCCGATACATTACGGCTCTAACAAACACAATTTCTTCACCATTTCGTCTCCTATTGCGTAGGTTTTGAGCTCCGTTTTCCTATTAAGACTTGGCAATTTTAGGAATTTCCTTGTTTAAGAAATTTGTTGTTGGATTTTCCATGTCAGTACACAGCTACCTCAGGCTGCAGGTGTTGCTTACTCTCTAAAGATGGATAAAAAGGAGGCGTGTGTTGTAGCTTTCACGGGAGATGGCGGAACCAGTGAGGTAAATCTCCTTCGAAATTGCTTTGAGGTTTTTCGCAATTGATATATTCTGACACACTAGATGTTTCACAGGGAGATTTCCATGCTGGTTTAAATTTCGCAGCGGTTATGGAAGCTCCGGTGTTGTTTATCTGCCGCAACAATGGATGGGCCATTAGCACCCCTATATCAGAACAATTTCGAAGTATGTATATTTCGCCATCCGATCTCCTAAACTGTTACGAACAAAATTTAGAATACCATATATTATGGAATATGGACATATACATCCCTCAAACAATAAAGATCAACTCGCTATCAATTGCATATGTTCATTATATACAAGCATATGAAAAGCACACATGCATGTTTGAGAGTATATTCTAATGTACTGTGTGGAGCCTAATTATATTGTTAGTTTATCCCATTGATTTCGTACAGGGGCGGAGCCAACACACTGCGAGCCATGATGGCCGCTCGTGCTGGCTCTATCGGATTTTTTTTTCATTAATTGGGTGGCCGCTCGACGTTCACTAGATTCACCTTAGCTTATTCGAGTTCCTGGATCTGCCACTGACATATTATGATTTCTATGATGTACAAAGGATTTAGAAGAGTCCATACATATATTAGGTCACCCTAATATTCCCACCATAATCCATATGGTAGAAATATTTGGTGGAGGTCATTAATAGGGAGGAATGAGGTCCCGAGGACACTTCATTGTAGTGAAAAACTTGCAGCAATAAATGGTCGAGCTCTTGCAAATCAAGGTTGAACCACGCAATTTTTTTGTGTGCGCCTTGTGTGTTTCTATTTCATTCTGACTTCACTTTTATCATTTTATATCGGGCAGGCGATGGTGTAGTCGTAAAGGGCCAAGCATATGGAATTCGTAGCATAAGGGTAGATGGAAATGATGCACTTGCTGTTTATAGTACTATTCGTGCAGCTCGGGAAATGGTCATACATGAGCAGAAGCCTGTATTAGTTGAGGTGAAACTGGAACCCTTTTGTTCTCTCGTTATTCAATTGTTCGTTTCTCTTAACCCATCTGGAGCTTTTACACAAAATTACAAGTTGTCTGCTATTTATTTTTTTGAATCGTTAGGCCCTCAGTTATCGAGTCGGACACCACTCTACTTCCGATGATTCCACCAAATACCGGCCAGTAGATGAGATCGAACACTGGAAAACAGCGAGAAGCCCCTTGGCTAGATTTCGAAAGTGGGTTCACAAAAACGGTTGGTGGACAGATGATGAGGAATCCGAGCTTCGTGGAAGCATCAGGAAGCAGGTCGAATATTTCATCAATGCTGCATATTTTAACATAAATCTTTAAATATTTGCATTAACGCGTTTGATAAGGCGATTAAACAGCACCAGACATTATAAAGAAATGAATTCTAATATCCAATCTTGCAATGTTCTGCTTGCAGCTACTGAATGCAATTCAAGTGGCAGAGAAGACGGAGAAACCGCGGCTTGCAGAAATGTTTTCAGATGTCTATGATAACCTTCCATCGAATCTTCACGAGCAAGAGAAATCTCTTAGAGAAACCATTAAACGACACAGGCAAGATTACCCTACTGATGTGCCTCTATAGATGGTTCTGAAGGAAATTATAGTTACACTATGCAGAACAGAATTGCAAAATCTAGTGTTGTGTGCTACACTATACTTGCTGTGATCTGTCCCTCGGCACTCTCTGAATAGCATCGTATTAAATTTGTGTCTTCCATGTTAGTGTCACTTCAGTTATTCTATGCACGACGAGTTTTGCTAGTTTTTAATATGCTACAACCATGCAAATTTTTAGAGTCGAGCTTATCAAACTTGTTGCTCAGGTGTGCTAAAATTGGCAAGATTATTGTGCAAGTAATTAAATTTGTTTTATCGACTTGAGAAACTAGTGATTTTTTGAGTTAGCTCATCCTCCCGATATCACAACCCTTTGTCAATCACCCTAAACTTTGAGGACAAATGTGCAACATTTATCAAATTAAAATACCATCTTCATGTCGTTTGAAGCACAATATGCAAATATTTTCTGCGATCAAGATGATGTAGAAATACTTCATAACTTGTTAAAATAAACTAAAAGTCCGTCTATCACAGTGTTGTGTCATGTCTAATACTCCGTAAAATTTTCATATTTTCAGTTCAATAAATATGACCATGAAAATAAATTCCAATATCATTAAAATTGAATGAAATATCCTAAATAATGTAAACATTGGGGGTATAATGAAATAACTGGATAAACCAAACAATATGCCATGATTAAGACCACTACATAGAGATCAATTACACAAGCTTCTTTGATCAAACACGAAACTAGTTACTTGAAATAACATTGCAAAATAAACAAGAGCAAAGGAAAGAAAAACTTAGCAACAACTGCTGGTAGATGCATCAGATTCCAGAGGTTTCTGTTTGAAGATGTTCTTCTTGACACCGCTAGAGCCTTCAGCCAAGAGACTCGGAGTTTCCAAAATCTGATAATGTAAGTTAATACCGAATACATTAACAAGAACAACAGAGAAGTTCTACTAAGCTTAAAACAAAGTAAAGTAACTCTTTTCTGCGAAACTTGTTTGGATAAGTTACTTTCGTTTTAAGTTAAAAATTTATGTTTTTGAAAAGTAATTCTTACTGTCAAAATAAGTAGCTTTTTTCCAACTTTCATCAATAAAAGACTTATTTCAAAGCTTACTTATTTACTTATAAGTAAATTCACTTGTACCATAAACTTTTTATACTTTTAGCCAAACATGCTTAAGGTTCATACATATGCGGCACGGGTGGTGTGTTTTTTATGCCAACATTAAGTCTTAATCAAATATTTAACTAGGGCAACATCTGGCAAATAACAACTTGATGGTTGAAAAAGCTAACGTTACAAAATGGTGCGGATGTGTATGAACATATAAGACTACGCCCTCGTTTGACATCCATTAATTTCTCTCTCTTTCTCATTTTCATTTTTCATTTCAACCACACATTCTCCTAATAAAATAATATTACACACAAATCAAATTTTTTTTATCACTTTTCCACCACACATTCTTACATCAATTTCTATTCCAAAAATTCTTTTCTACTCAAAATGGGTACCCCAGATCTATTAAGATTGGAAAATAGTTAGCTAAGGTCTATCCTATGAGTGATGCGGCACATATCTTTTACCCTTAATTCATCCTTTAATCTGGTGGGGAAACCTTATATCTCAAGTTCTCAACACATATATTTTACACTTAATTTATCCTTTAGTCAACAGGCAGATAGATAATCATGCAAGGATTATTAGGTGCTGAGATCGTAACAACATAGCATAGGTTACTGGCAATTAATTGACCCGACCAAGACACATGATTTCTATTTCAACTAGTTGGTCTCTCATTAGACCCCAATTCTATATAAAATTTTAACCAAAGAAAAATGATTTACATATATAAATACAAGCATACGTTTACAATACATTGCATGACAGAACAGCATGGGCATCTGCATAAAGTTGATTTCCTGTTCACAGTCATTGCATCTATTTTATCATATATTATTTATGTAGAGCTCATGAAGGTTATTACTTAAAACACTTGCTGGCATCTGCTAAATCATATTATTTATGTAGAGATCAAGAAAGATTATCACTTAGAATACTCGCATATCAGCAATCACAGGTCAAGAACCCAAAATTAAAGATAAATACTCCCAACTAATATGGAGTCAGTAGACAGGTTAGATTGGGCCGGGCCAGCTCCCTAAGGCTAAATAAATCACTGTGTGCAAGAAACCCAAACTAATAAAAGCAGGCAAACAGCCCACCCAAAACATGCATGTAGGTGGATTCATAACCAAGCACAGACAAAAGCTCAATGAGGGTGGAAGAAAAATCATACGAAAATGCACTGTTACCATACTCACCTTCAAAACCAGTTCCTCAAAACATTGCTCCACATTGACCCTAGTTTTGGCACTGCATTCAATGAAGAGGCACCCATACTCCCTTGCAAAGTCAATTCCCTCTTTTTTGGTAACAGTCCGTTCCCTATCCTGCAAAGTATATTAGATGTGATGGTAATTTGGGACATTTGGTTCAGAACTGTAACGTGTAATTCAAATACAAAGAAAGCACCTCCCATTAAGGGCAAATAGAGGAAACATAACATGGGATCATAATATCTTGCCGGAATATGAATATCTAGGTAACACCACTAAAAGATACCTTATCAACTTTGTTGCCTACGAGCATCTTGATACAATCTTGATTTGTTGAGTAGAGGTCAATTTCTTTGGCCCATATATCGGAGAGATTAGTGAATGTTTCTCGCCGTGTCACATCATAAACTGTTGCATAATAAACAGTTAGGTACGCAAAATGTACAAAGGCTTTTGATAGATCTGAGAAGAGAACAAAACTGAAAGTAAGAAAATCACTATATCACTTGAAAACAGAAATCAGGAAAAATAGATTGCAAGATACCTTGTAAATGTGTATTTCTGTAGTATAATGTGAAATGAACGCTGCATAATGCAACGTACATAAATTGCAAAATAAATCAAGCAACTGATAGGCATAAAACTGGACGTGCAGGCTGAAAAAAAAAAGGACATATACGAGAAGACAAAAAACTTGCAAGTAAGTTATTCTAGAGAAACCAGTTAAAAGTGAAATTTGGATTGAATAGATTGATATGATCTTGCAGTGTGTGAATGTCTATCATTAATGTCTTAAAATGCAAGACTATGCCATGCAACTAAAAGACAGACAACTAGATATTTATCTAAATGGCATAAGCAGGAAGCTTGATTTTGGGGGGGGGGGGGGGG
>CAIGRQ010021026.1:0-16541 GCA_903798375.1 Fraxinus sp. D2006-0159 | reverse complement strand
TAAAATTAATTGTTAACTTTGATTGGGGGCACGTGCCCCTAGGACCCCCTTGGGTCCGCCCATGATTACAATCATACACTAATTCTTATGGATAATAATTTACATATGAGGTACAGTGGCCGTCATAAACACTGCATTATAATATAACACGTGGAAGAATAAGAAATTCAACAACACTGCCAAAAATCAAACCAAACAATAATGGAGGCATTTTTTATAACAAAAAAAATTTGTTGGTCAAACTTGGGCACCAGATCCTGGTGTGTAATAAAACACCGTGTCTTAAGTAAAACTTTGAACTTGTTCATTCAAGGTCTCTTTCCCTTTGGGGTTGAACATGGCCTCTTGCAACTTGTATACAATTTACTATATATATAACACCAAAGTTGATAACATTTTCATCTTATTGTTCCAAGATTTTCTTTAGTTTTCAATTTGTTCATATCTTATAGATAAAGTAACCAGAATGGACTCGTATTCCTGTTCATCTTCGTCTTCAAATAAGATCTATTCTGCACTCCATTCAGTTCGTAAACTTCCAATGAAGCCGATGAAGAAACCGATAGCACCTTTGCCACCAACCCGACCAAAAATCTACAAGGTAGATCCTGTTAATTTTAAAGAGTTTGTTCAGAAACTTACTAGTGCAACTGAGTTCCAATCAACTAGGCTGCAGGAGGTGGCGCCGCCGCCTCTCAGCCTTTCTCCACCATGGAAGCAGCCTCTAGTTCATCCTAATCAAGATAAAACGCCACCAGGTTCCAAATTCAGTGATTTTATGATTGAAACACACGAGGAAAAGGCAGTGAAGCCGTTGGATTATAGTTTTGGAGCCCTTAGTCCTCTTGGGTTCAATTTTTCACCATCTTCTCTTGGATGGTTTTCATCTTTTCTTTTTAGTCCACAAACTCTCTCTCCTCTCGAGCCAAGTGGAGTTCTTTAAGGATATGTTTGGTAAGATGATACAGTGTTAAAAGGCAAAACCAAGTTCAAATTTTGCCTACACTATTATCTAGTTGTATTCGGTATCAGACCCTAGGATTTTAAATTATCTTTTTCATTGTGAAGTAATCACTCGTTATAAAAGTACTTTAACGTACTTCATACTTGAATTATAAAAGTTTGATTTATTTATTTATTTATATTTCATATTAACGGATTTTTGTGAGGTTCCAATTTATTATTTTCATAAAAAAAATTCATATGAATACTAATTTCATAAATCTGCATAGCTGTAGAGTAGTATATTTAGTTACTTCTATACTAACGTTCAACATAATGTTCTCTAAACATAATGTTCAACAAGATCTTGAAGGAAAATTATACTTGACATTAAGAAGGAACGAACATATGACTCGAGCATGTTTGACTATGGTTTAAAAAAGTAAAAGTTATTTTTAACTTTTAAGTAATTTTTGTTTCAAACATTTTTGGTTAATTAATTTTTCTTATTTTTAAATAAAAGAATTTACTTTTTTTTTAATTAACTTTTAGCATGCTTGGGAATAAATACCTAAGTTTCAACTTTCATCCATAAAAATTATTTTTTTCAAAATTTATTTAAATAGATTTATAAGGTGTACTCTTATTAATTTATAACATAAAGATCGATTAGAAAAAAATAAATAAATAAAAAATGTGCCCCAACCTATAAATTAATGATAAACAAATGGATTGATCTCCAACATTTCATGTAATACCAATTGAGTGAACTGACGAATTTCATATAAATTGCCCATTAACTTATAATTTGATGATTGACAAATAAACCATAGCATAGACGAGAAAATTAGTAAAGCGAAAAAGTAAACAAATAAATAAGAAACAGAAAGAAAGGGTTAATCCATTTGTACATAATAGATTATCCCTTCTCACATAATGCGAGGGCCCGCGTGTATTTAAAAATTTCGACAATGTGGTGTTCATCTCTATTGTGAGTAATAGGTAAAAGATTTGATACATGTAACGATCCAAAAAGAAAAAATAAAGTAGCCCCAAGAAAATTGGTAAAGCAAAATAGTAAACAAATAAATAAGAAACAGAAACAAAAGGAAAGGAAAGGAAAGGAAAGAAAAAATAAAGTAGCCCTACTAACATTATGAAAGTAGAAAGAACTCAAATGCCTAGAGATATTATTAGACTCGGCTTCCCATTATTGGATCTGTGGGTGACGCCTGACTTGTTTTAATTAAGATTATAATTGATCAATACTGACATCAAATAAGTACAATAGTTGGTTCTTGAGCCCTGTTAGGTGTATACCTCGACTGACACTCCTTTGACACGGGGGTTGGGCCCCGTGATTATAAAAGGGTCTCACCCCCTATGAGAGGGGTGCCATCCTGAGGTGTACACTCAGCATAGATCTTGGTTCTTACGGTCACCATCATTATCATTCACTTCTTATGATGATTATGATATACTCTAATTTAAGATTAAAATTTCAAAGAGTTAAGTCCCTCTTTGATGGTCATTACTTTTGAAAAAATAGAGTTTTGAATAGTGATTTTAAGGGGAATATCTTGATTAAAAAGTAAGGAAAAATTTTGAGTTTACTTGCAGAATATTTTATTTTGTAAATATGTGGTAAAAAATTAGTACAATAAAATATTCTGTATGTAAATCCAAAATTTTTTCCTACTTTTTAACAACACATTTTCCATAAAATACTATTCAAAAAAATAAAATAAAATAAAAATTAAAGGCCACCAAAGAGGGGCTAAGTACTTACAAGTTTTCAAAGACCGGTATTTAGAAATTTAGCCCATGTTTAGTAAACATTAAAATTTTTATTTTCATTCTTCTACTCATTTTCAACCACACATTTTTCAATAAAATAATATTTTCTATCACATCAAAAAAATTTCATTTTTCTTTTAATCACACATTCTCCATCAACTTACTATTCCAAAATACATTCTTCCAAAATAATACAGCTCAAACACACACTTAAACTTACTTTTACAAGTTGAATCTATGTGGCATAGAACGACCGAATGACGCCGCTAGAACATCAAAGGTGGCACTAGGATAGCCAAAATGTCATTAATAGGTGAAAACAAATTGATATGCATGCCTCCTCAAAGGAAATATCTTGTTAACCATGTCTCACACATCAAACACCCATTTAGTCTATGTGACTAATAATGTTTGACTCAATGGGTAAGAGCCACACATCATAGAACCATCTGAAAATGTAATTTGTTGTGGGCTTGCCAATGGTCACGTGTACGAGTAATGCCAAAAGACTACGAAGTCTCTAAACTTGAAATTTTATAAATACCCCAGAACTCTATAAAGAAAAGTAAGTAATATCATAAACTCTAGCCAAATTCTACTCTTCATGTTCCAAGCCTTTACTTGACGGAGGTTCTCACTGCAAATTAGTTTGTCAGAGCTCTGGTGACCGATAAAAGGCTTAAAAATGGGATTGGACAAAGAGGTACTCGAGGGACTTGTTGGCTTCAACTTCTTGGGGTCCACAAGTTGGCATCGTCTAAAGGAAACAATACAGTTTCAATAAGAGAAAATCATTGGAGAAGGGAAGGCATTAGAAGTCGAAAGTTATTTTTAGAAAATTCAACAAATATGAGTGAGATTAATGATGAAGTTGTTGAGAATGAGGTTGATGTGCGTTGTACCAAAAGGAAAGTTTTAGAGCATACTGTGCTATAAATACTATTGTTTGCATTATAGTTGACCATTTACTTACCTCCTTTGAATATCCTAATATTCATGCTTCGTTCCTCCGTAACTTTTACAAATTGTTAACTTGAAATCGAAAATGGTCAAGCATCACCCTATAAATTATATTTATGATCAAATACCATTAAAACAAGGTTCATCAAGGCTAAAAATACCAAATGCGAGGTTCTAGACTGAAACTAGGGTTGGAAGGTCAATACATGGGAACCAATGCACTGACCACGTGGAAAACTAGAGTGTCACGATTGATATAGAGTTTTTCACAAGTATATAATATGTCGATGAATAGCTTATAGAATGAAAAGCCTAGGATCTCAATTTCAAACTCTATACAAACATTATATGTATTTTTTGTATAGGATTGCACATATAGAGGATAGTGAGAATGGGGTTGACCACCTGCATAATGGGGGTGTCGATCCTCTTTAGGGATGTCCACTAGCCGAAACTTGAAACTCAATCTCGGTTTGAGTAAAAATAATTCAGACTTTTTTTTTTTTACCCAAGTCAAGTTGAGTCAAGCTTTTATTCGGCCAAAAAATTTAGGCTTAACCCGAGCTTTCAACTTGACTCCCCTCACTATTTTTTTAAAAAATTCATGACAAATTTGAATTTTTTTAAGAATTTAAATTTGTGCAATTTATGCTAATTATGAATTAAATAAAAATTACAATCCTCCTTCTTTTCTCGGGCTTAGGTTCAGCTATAATTAACGTAGACGGAGTTAAAATTATATACGAATAAAATATTTCATGTACAATTTTTTTGAAACAAATAAATTTAAAAATTTGTATATNTTTTTTTAAAAAATTCATGACAAATTTGAATTTTTTTAAGAATTTAAATTTGTGCAATTTATGCTAATTATGAATTAAATAAAAATTACAATCCTCCTTCTTTTCTCGGGCTTAGGTTCAGCTATAATTAACGTAGACGGAGTTAAAATTATATACGAATAAAATATTTCATGTACAATTTTTTTGAAACAAATAAATTTAAAAATTTGTATATTTTTTTAAACTAATTAATTTAAAAGCTTACAATATCCTATCTTTGGATCTCCTGCAACTCTTATTTTGTGTACAATTTTTTTGAAGCAAATAAATTTAAAAATTGTGTATTTTTTTAAAACTAATTAATTTAAAAACTTACAGTATCCTATTTTTGGATCTTCTGCAACTCTTCGATCATTATACTCTTAACTTGTTTTTGAATACGTAATTCCATACATTCTCAATTTTTTAAGCATATTAAAGCCTTCAATATGTCTTCTTTTAGTCTTGATTATTCGTCAAATAAAACCCGACCACCTAAACACCGAATGTGTTATTAGATTACGCACAATTTTTGATACAATTGGATATTACATTTCGTTACACCTCTACCATGATAGAAGACTAAATTCATGTAATTATTTTGGTTGTAATACACTATGAACATCATCGCACATATACCTAGCTAACTCGGATCAGATTTTAAGATTTGTACTACTGACATACATTACTTTAGATATTGATGAATTAGAACAAAATAAGGGAACACTTATATTGGTGTCCAAATAATTCTATATACCATCTGAATTTATTGAAATATTTCTTGAAAAATAACTTTGAAAAGTAGAACTGCCCTGACCTCATTTTCAATATAATAGTTATACATTGCACATAATATAGAGTCTATATGCACATGTGATAATTTAACATTTATGAAATTTGAAATCTTCTTTATAATCACTTTTGTACTCGTTAAATTAAGTCGAGTGGCCATCACTGAATCTAAAAGAAATAAAGAGGGCAACTGTTCCTAATATTTATGAAATCTTAACTACATAGAATAAATTATATCAACAAGATAGACAAAATCCAATATTTATGAAATGTTTGTGAAATGTAGAAAAAGTGTTTTTGCCTCCATGGAATAAATTACATCAACAAAAAGTGCCGAATTTCTATGTTTTTGAAACATTTGTGAAATATAGAAAAAGTGTTGTAAAACAAGTGAAGATGTAGGGAATAAATACCGCTACATTCCTTTGTGGTATCGAAAAAAAAAATTAGAAATTTCTTCACACAAAATGCAAGAGATCACTATCAATCTTCCAAATTATGTTCATGTCCTTATGTTTGCTTACTATTATAATATAGTGAACTAATTTTATCATAGTTTTCATAAAACTGTTACATAAGATATGTAGAGCTCCACTATGTGTTACATCAATGATAAATGATTTGGGTAAATCTATTTGTACATAATATTGTACATAATATGTGCCATAATGGCCACGTGGAGGCCCCCTATTGAGGGGGCGCCTATGAGCTTAGGAGACCCCCCAATAGAGGGCTTCCATGTGGCCATTATGGCACACATTATGTAAAGGGTTATGTTGATGTAGCATAACCCGAATGATTTTTATTGTAAACTATACTCTGCACACAAACTGTTAAATATTTGCTTTCTTACTGGCGACACAGTAATAAAATTTATTGATTGTATAATTTTATCTAAATGCAATCTTATATGTCATAATCCATCTTTTACAATCAAATTGATAATATGACATATACAACGTTGATGAAAAATAAACTTCCAAATGTGAGGTTAAGATCATTAATAAATTTTTCGATAACAACTTTGTTCACACTAGTATTATTAAAAGTAAAATTTCGAACTGTTTCTTGATACCATATTCTTGCATAATATTTTTTTAAACCATGTATATGTTAGTGACATTATGAAAATATTCTAGACATTTAAAAGCAATAATCCTTTTTATGTAATGAGACGTAGCAGCAATATAACATTTTTTATTACTACCGGTTCGTAAATAAGAGGTAAACGATATAACACTAGTAAAAGTTTTTAAACCTTCAATATCAGCTTGTTTTCTTTTATTATATAATTTTATAGTATCTGAACAAAGAATATTTCTAAAATAAGAAGTATATCTGGGTTGGAAATAATTCTGCACGAGTCGGATAAAAGTGTATCGAATCTATCATCGTAAGCGGCATTTCTGCTGCAGCAATATATGCAGACATTCTTTCACAAAATCTTTCCTATGAATATACAAATGTGGAAAGAATATAATCAGAACTGCCAAACACTAGTTCATTCTATTTCGGGTCGAGTCCGCTAGTTTCGCTTTGCAAGTCCTTAATACATGCATATTAAAATGTGTTGCATTTGAACCGGACTTCCAACTAAGTTTTTTGCCACAATAATTGTAACATTCTTTCCAAATATCAACTTCATTTTGAACACAAACTTTTTCACTTGTTATATATTGCCAACAATCCGATGATTCTTTTTTCGACATTTTAGTCTCGAGTACTTCTTCCTCTTCTATATCATCTAAATCAATTAGAACATTTTGAGATACATCGTATCCAGATGGAGTACTCGAACTACCATTAAACTAATTAATCACATCACCAGTAAAATCTATATATGACTATTATAGCAAAATATATTGAATATTAGAGTAAAAGAAACTGAATATTAAAACAAAGAAATTGGAGATTGAAGTCGTTTCAACCAAATTTGAATTTGAATTTGAAAATTGAAAATTGACGTATTAACATGCTGCATGTAATAAACTACGTATAGCTGCCCGCAACAAAGTAGACTGTATATTTGACCAAATATTTTTTTGTTTTTTTTTTTTTAAATCTTGCATTTATTTTTGTGGCTCGGCTCGGCTCGTCAAGGGCCGAAAATGGCCTGTGTGGCTCGTCAAGCCATATGGATTGGCCCGGACTCGAGTCCACGCCCCAAAATAGGTCTCGGCTCGAATCTAGCGAGCCACAAACTAGGCCAAGCCACGGGCTGCCGAAGAGTTTATTCCAATCCTAAAAAATACCCGTCTTCCATTGATACAGAAGGGCTAGGAGTTTGAGTGTAATCTTTTACCCAAGTGAAATTGCATTTATGATATTATTTTTTAAATATGAAATAATTATTATAAAATTATTAAAACTTAAAAAAGGACTAACTATGCCAAAGATGCTAATGGTTGTGGAATTAAAAAAGAATTTGAAGGATACACAAATTAGTGAGAAGTATTAAAGGATGGGGATCAAACTTGCTAATTTCCAAAATCATAAAAATAAAAATTTTTAAGCAGTTCTGAAAATTCGCCATATTATTGGACCCATTGGAGACAATAAAATAATATGAGGGTTTATATAAAAAGAATAAATATTAGAGGGGCTAAGAGAAATGAACACTGGAAAGCATATTCCAAACGGTGCCGTATAAACCTTAATGCTTTTCCCGTGTGACAACTTTACCAGACAGGCGAGCTCTTAAGGCGATCCATCCCCAATCCTCACAGTTATCGCCGGCGACTGGAAACCCGAACTCCTTCCCAGTTACAATGTCATGGTTTACCCGATCAATAGCCAATACGCTCAAATTTGACGAAAACGACGATGACGAGAGCACCGGCAACAAACCCAAACCTGAAAACCTCCTCCAAGACGACGATGTTTCATCTCCAATATCTCCGTCTCAGGGCGTCAAGGAAGACTTCTCGGAACTCACCAAAACCCTCAAGAACCAATTCTGGGGTGTCGCCTCATTTCTAGCCCCACCGCCACAGCTCGATCCGAATAAATCGGAACAAGAACCGGATCCGGATGAGGAATCTGGGATCCAGACTGATTTAGCGGAGATCGGGGGAAGGTTCAAGAACGGAATTTCGAAGCTGTCGAATAACATCAACGTGTCGGAAATTACCAAAATGGCTTCGAATTTCCTGCACTTGGAATCTGATGATGAAATTGAAAAGGAAGGTATGCTGTGCTAATAATTTCATCTACAAGCTCAAGGTGTTAGAGAACTGCAAAGTGCAAACGTATTCATTTAAATCTTGTCCTGGATAGGTAGTGCAGAGGATTTTGATTCGGCTAGGGAAAAAGTGGTTGGTGTGACTGGGGAAGTGGTGACATTCGCCAGAGATATTGCGATGCATCCCAAAACTTGGTTGGATTTCCCATTGCCGGAAAATGATGGTATGAAAATTGTATCTTTTTACCCTTTTTGTTATTGGTTTTATATATTTAATTTTATTTTACTAGAAATTTATGAATGTTCACCTACTAGTTGACAGTGGGATAATGACTGGATTATAAATAATTCGATTACTTTTGTTGTGTATCTGATTGATGATCGTTCAATGATGACATTATCTTTTAAATAACTCTTTAACAAATTGAGTGCTGATTTCTTAGATACTGTACTAAGAAATCAATAAATGTAAAGTGAGACATTATCAAATAAAATTAATAAATGCACTCAGTAAGAAACTTCTATGACATTGGATAGGGATTTATTTATTTATTTAAAGTTCAAAACTAGTAGATCTAGAAAGACTCGTATAATTGTATAAGACTGTGGATTTGTATTTAGTTCCTCTTCTTTGGTTTTGTTTCATGTTAACTCTTTCATTCATTTGTTGTTTTATTTCATCTGTTATCTAATATTTACTGAAGTATTCTGTTATTAACCTAAGAATTTCTTATATATATCAAAGCTGCTCTTGTCATGGAAAGCAAATTGCTCAAAAATGCCTTTTGAGTCCGTGGTTGTTTGCAATTATTTTTTGTTAGAGAGAACCAGTCTTTAGCACTCAGAAGACTTTTTTGAACTTCAAAAGTATTTTTAATTGCGAGTTATGGTAGACAGTTTTTATAATTCAGGAAATGGAAATTCATTATGGCGCAGTCTTGATTTGTTTTTGTCTTGACACTAGATTTTGACATGTCCGATGCCCAACAAGAACATGCCTTAGCTGTTGAACATAATGTCCCAAGATTATCTGCTTTGAGGTTTGAGCTTTGCCCAGGATACATGAGTGAAAGTTGCTTCTGGAAGATCTATTTTGTACTCCTGCACCCTCGACTGGATAAAGAGGATGCTAAAATTTTATCAACATCCCAGGTCTCTTCTTCTTCTTGCAATTTCCGTATTCAATTTAAAGATAATCTATGTTCAGTATGTTGGAGCTGGTTAGAAAATAATGATGATGTGCATCACTTCTTATATTTCTCGTGTTCTCAGATTGCAGTTGGTAAACATTTTTGTCCAATGAAATTTCTCTCATCATATATATTTTGCTTGTCAACAAGTGCATTTGGTATGTTTTGTCATCATTTTAATATAACCAAAAAAGTAGTATAGAGCAACCAACCTGAACATTATCATCATTCTTCTGCTCTGTCTATGATAATATGGTAGATTTCTCAACCGGGATTAACATGTACATCTGGCCGAACAATTCCCCTGCAAAAAAAAAAAAAAGAAAAAAAGAAGGGTGAATACATATGAATAGAGCAACCAATCTGAGCATTCATTCTGCTATGTCTATATGACAATCTAGTACATTTCTCAACCTGGATTAAGATGTACATCTATCCGAAAAATTCCTATAGATTGTTTAGTTGACTTCATGAGTATTTTAGTGCTCAAGCAGATTTATCTTTGTTTACTTTCCTTATCTATTCAGATAGCCCTTGTTTGAGCCCCATTTTTCACAAAAATTGGGTTTTGTTGTGTTTTTTTTTTTTGACAATGTGTGGTTAAAAAAGCGAAAAAAAATTTGGGTTTGCTTGCAAATTATTTTATTGGCAGAATATGTGTCTGAAAATGAGTTTGAAAAAATATGAATTTTTGAATAATGGGGCTCAAACATGAGCTATGTTTGGCTCATGTTTATGAACTATTTATGAATGCTTAAGCCACTTTTTATGAACACATTTCGAGGGACCCTCCTCCACTCATTTATATCTATTTACTGTTTAATTCGTTTATAAACTCTTCCCAAACATGCTTTTAATTTATCTATTTTTTTGGGTGGGTGAGGAGACTGTGCTAGTGTATGGTGGAAGCTTCATTATGTATTTTATGAAAACTGAATTGCAGTAGTGCATGTATAGTCAATAGAAAAGACCACATGAGCAGATGCACTAGGACCGCATGAGCAGATGCACTGAAAAGAAAAAGAAGAATTGTTTTATATCTCAGCTTGAAATATAATTGAAAAATGACGTCATTCTGTATATTTATTGTAAGTACTTGTCATCTAATTTCATAAGGGATCCCACCTAATTAGTACTCAACTGAGAGTAGTGGTCCAAGTCTTCCCTACCAAGAACTATTTTAAGCAACAACATTTCTCCACTGGGTCAGAACAAACTTTAGTCATTGCTTACTGTGTTTCTATGAGGATGTGTAATAAAGTGCTTTGCCCTTGACTTTTTTACCTCAACATCATTCCATTACGTGCCATTTACATAACTGTTTGTCATATTCTTACCATTTCCTTTTTTTCTTCTTGATTCATTCAATTGTTTTTGTTTTTGATGTGTCTCAAGTAAATGGACTAGGCAAAGAATATTTGTCCCTAAAATTACTCTCCAGTTAAATGAACAGCTTGGCATTGTCTGTAAGTCACTGATGAATATTGGAGGTAGTTGCCATTATATTTGATTTGATAAAGTTTCATTACAATTGCCCCCTAGGATAAATGGCTTGTCTATGAATAGGCTGTTAATGCTTGTACTGTAATTTTTGCGTCCACCTAATTATGAATTCCATGCAAGGTTTTCCTTTCTCCTTGAGCAACATAGTCATTGACCTCCATTACTGTCATGCCACGCAGATAATAAAAATCAGAAGCTCGCTTGCACAGGACTCAAAGAACCAGATACCAACAAAACTAGAAGACTTCCCTGGAAAAGGATCTTCTGATGCAAAAGACGGCACCGCTCCTTGTGAAGACTCCCTTTACATGTCATCACTTGTTACTTCTGAAAATGAGCATGAAAAAGCATCTGCACTTGAATTAAGCACTTCCACTGTAGCTTCTGCTTCTGAAATAGTGAAGCACCCAGTTGAGAGCATTGAAATCCAAATTGTTGACAAATCAGTGATTGAAGAAGAGGTCGTTGACCAAGTCAAGGATCAAAACTTGAACTCTGGTCCCTCTAATGTTTTGGAAGTGAAGGATGAGGATCAGAATGATGGTGATGACTGGTTAAAAGAAGAAAGTGCTGAAATTGGTGGTGCCAGTGTAACCACCATCCCCATTGAGAATGAGGATGATGTGTCATTTAGTGATCTTGAAGAAGATGATGGAGATGTGCCTGCCTGTTTCAATAAAACAAATTACAGTTCTGAAAAAGACTCACGAGACTGGTTAGATGTTGAAGAAATTGATTTTTCGTGATTCATTGCGTAATACTTGTACGGCCATTTTAATTTCCTATTGTCAGTTCAATAGAGTTGATCGTTATTTCTTGCATTAAGGGCTTTGCAAATAATACATTTGTACCTCACAGCGAGTAAAGCCTGGATTTCATCCTACTGTGAAATACTTGTTAAAATGCTGTACAGATTCAGAAAAGCGTTGTAAATGTTTGGCAATATCCAGATGATGTTAACTTGATAATGCCTCGTATGCTCATTTCCAATTTGATCACTCGTTGAATAATCATATTGAAGTGATACAGTTGCATTTTCCTGGAATATTGTTTTGCAAAATGCTTTCTGGTGAACTTGGAAATGTGCAGGATCCAGAGAGTAAATGTTTGCAAAAAAAAAAAAAACTTTGCAGATTCCAGGTTGAAGAGAAACACATGCATTGTTTATTTACATGCTCATTTTCTGTAGGGGCTGCTGCTGGCTCTTATTATTTACAGATGAATGAGAAACTTGTTCGCATGTGCTAATTGGTATTTATAGGTGAATGCAGCCCTTTGTCCGTAAGAACTTCAGGATTTTATGGGTTTGAAATTGCTCGAAATTCTCTCGAGGTGCGACCACAACAAGCTTCCCAGTGTAAACCTTGGCCGCCTTTCTTGTATTTCACTACTGTTGCTCCTACTTGTTCTGGACGAGGTAGCCCCTGAAGGCGTGCTCAAAGATTTGTTTACCACTACAACAGTGCTTCCAATTTCTCGTCTCACTGTTTCAAGTGTTTCTGGATCGACATTTTGTCCCGAGGTATCTTTTACATAGAAAGTGCCAATCGCTTTCCCGCCACGGGTACCAATCTCAGCCCTTGTTATGGATAATCCATTTTCTCGTAATACTCGCGTAATATCCGATAATAATCCTGTCCTGTTTTCTGTGCAAACATCCAGTCTTAATCCCTGCATATATGTAGAATTGTGAATCCTCATTTTTTTCTTGTTTACCAATGGGAGAAAAATACTAGTTTCTGTAACATACATGGGAAATTCTCCTTTCTGTAGCTGCTATCAAACACTGGGTAACCAAGTGCTTTTCATCGTCTGAATCCAGAGAGCGTCCACTTTTGTGCTTTACATAGTATTCCTGTGATATTCAGAAATTTAAGATTAGAGACAGAATGCACTACAAGAATCTGCATAGATATTATGATATGTTTTTTACCTGTACAGCTATAGATTCCTTGGAGCTAATAGCTGCATGGAATACTATGTATTGCATGTCAGTCAGAGTACAAACGGTGTCGAACAATAACTTGGGTCGATCTTGACTCCTCACGGTGATAATCGAGTAGCCTGTTTCTTTACATTTCTCTATTTTCACGTGCGTGCCGTAGCATTCTTTCTTCTTTGCCTTGTAATGCCTTCCATGCCCATATACATCATCGTCGTCACTGTCATTATCACTACAACAAGAACAACACATCTCATAGTCTCCATCGGCCACCATTAACTGGTGCAGCCGCCTTTCTGTATGGGTTTGGCCTGGAGCTGGGGCTGTCAACCTTACACTTCGTCTCTCGTCGTCGTAGTGGTGGGCTTCAACCACATTTTCCAACTGGGCCTGAACCTGGGCCACCCGACACGGGTCCGTGATTGGCTCCCCATTAGAGGCATCCTCCACGTAGATAATACAAGCTGCTCGGCTCTTATGAGTCCATGCCATGGCAGCAGATACACGACAGCCCAATTCAGCCAACACAGCCGACATCTCCGACATTAAACCCGGGCGATCCATCCCCGTCATCTCTAGGGCCGCGTTCTCTATTGACATCGACGTCATCTCTTTGCCAATACTTGGTCTAATTTCCCTGTAAGCCCTCCTACTTGCACAAATTCCCTATAACAAACATAACAAAATCAGCAATGAAAGCCACAAAAATGACAGCCGGGATAATACTGGAAAATGCGGCTTTAATATTTTCCATACGTAATAATTTGTATAGACATCGTGACAAGGAAAGCTGGCATTGAGAGAGAGAGAGAGAGAGAGAGAGAGAGAGAGAGAGAGACCTCTTGTATGTATCGAATGAGGCTTTCGTCAGTAATTTTGTTCATCTGTTGGTCAGTTACGTGGAATACTACAAACCATGCAATCAAAACCACCAAATATGAATACAAACACAAAAAAATATTCATTGCTGACTTGTATACACGTAGGATTTATAATTTTATATTTATAAAATAATTTTTTAATAAGAAATAATTAATTAATGGATAATTCTTGTTGTACATAATTTATGTACATAAAAGGATACATAATGTGATGTGGCAATCATCCAATAGTTGATGTGAAAGTGTGAGATTTGAATTTCGGCCACCATTAACTGGTGCAGCCTCCTTTCTGTATGGGTTTGGCCTGGAGCTGGGGCTGTCAACCTTACACTTCGTCTCTCGTCATCGTAGTGGTGGGCTTCAACCACATTTTCCAACTGGGCCTGAACCTGAGCCACCCGACAGGGGTCCGTGATTGGCTCCCCACTAGAGGCATCCTCCACGTAGATAATACATGCTGCTCGGCTCTTATGAGTCCATGCCACGGCAGCAGATACACGACAGCCCAATTCAGCCAACACAGCCGACATCTCCGACATTAAACCCGCGCGATCCATCCCCGTCATCTCTAGGGCCGCGTTCTCTGTTGACATCGATGTCGTCTCTTTGCCAATACTTTGTCTAATTTCCCTGTAAGCCCTCCTACTTGCACAAATTCCCTATAACAAACATAACAAAATCAACGATGAAAGCCACAAAAATGACAGCCGGGATAATACTTTAATATTTTCCATATGTAATAATTTGTATAGACATCGTGACAAGGAAAGCTGGCATTGAGAGAGAGAGAGACCTCTTGTATGTTTCCAATGAGGCTTTCGTCAGTAATTTTGTTCATCTGTTGGTCAGTTACGTGGAATACTACAAACCATGCAATCAAAACCACCAAATATGAATACAAACACAAAAAGTATTCATTGCTGACTTGTATACACGTAGGATTTATAATTTTATATTTATAAAATAATTTTTTAATAAGAAATAATTAACTAATTACTCACCATCCATTAACCAACCACCATCAGAGGAGATGTATGATTTAGAAATCACGAGATCAAGATCTGTTAGAACTTGAACGATTTCTAGCAGCATCCCGTGCTTATTTGCACTATCAACCTGTCACCAAAAGTTAGGCTGATTAATTAAAATAAACTAATTAATAACATAATATTCGTAAAGGTTTTTTGTACAGTTAGAGGTCATTTTCTTGCACCCTGTTTGGACCGTCATTGTTAAACTAATTATAATCCAATACGCTAGTTTATTTATATCCGAGCTCATTAACTTACACGTCCGTCCACAAAATTTTCTTAAAATATATGGACTAGTGGGAGTCATGTGTCAAGTAGTTTATAGGATCGTCTTACTTTCTGAAAAAAGTAGGTTAGGATTATGGGATCCTGACAAATTCTGGTAAAAAGTTATATGAATTCAAAGCTGTAGCCTCCAGCGTGTGGGTCACAACAAGCCAATCCATATTGAATTATCTGGTTAAACCATTTACAAAAACATGCTGCTGACAGTGCCTTCTTACGGCTAAAGATCTAACAACAATTTGCAATGCAGTCCAGATTTAAAACTGGATCCACTGTCTACTTTAAATAATTGTACAGAGGCCTCAAAAGAAAGAAAAAATTAAAGAACTCAAAAGAGATTCTGAGGTTTTGATTACTAACCTTGACAAGAGTGCAATCTCGATAGGTATCATTGTCAATACAAACCCTAAAAACCCAGAAAAAGAGAGCATGCAATGCATGATAATAAAAAAGGAACATTGTAAGAACAATATGATCATATAAATTAAATGCTATGTAGGCTAGAATTACAAACCTTGGGGGATGTATTCTTTCTATTAGAACTTCGAAATCGGGATCAATGTAAGGGCGGTAAGTAATATCCATCTTCAATAAGTTTTTTTGGAGTTTCTGAGAGATTCTGAAGGAAAAAAATAAGCAAATTAAATCCATTTAAGCAACTTTAAATAGAAAAAAAAGACTTGTAAACGCGTGGAAAATTCACAAAATACAACTATACAAGGAGATAAGCAAGAGCTGGTTTTCTTGTTTTTTACGCTAATTTTCAAGAACAAAAAAAAAAAAAAAATAAAAAAACAGCAGTACACATATTCAAGTTTCCCCGTAGAATTTTCTTCGGATTGACATAAGATTTCTGAAATTCTAAGAAAACCCATTTGAGTTGAATCAAAACTCGTTCCAATTTACCAGAATTCTGTCAAGTAAAATATTTTTTCAAAGTCTGAAAAAACAAAACTGGGATCTCACCAAAAAAACGAAAATGTGGGTTTTTCTTGAAGAGAAAAGAGATTACAATCGGGGAATAAGTACTTCTTGAAATGATCTAAATCTTTATATCAAGAATTCATTAAACAAAGAGGAAAAGCTTGATTGAAATGATTTAATCATAAAGATTAACAATGGATTACCTAGCTCCTTGCAAGATTGAAACCAAGGTGGCTATATACGCTAGTTAATTAGTTGAATCTCTCGGTATCAGACGCAGAAGGGGAAGGCG